>CM076572.1:367144948-367281361 GCA_034641835.2 Pinus albicaulis | reverse complement strand
ACCAGGTCTCCTTCCGAGAAGGTGCGAGGCTTGACATTGCGGTCATATTGTGCCTTGATTCGTCTCTTATGCGCTTCATTAGCCAATGCAGCTTCACGATGTGTTTCATCTAGATGGATGAGATCTAAATTACATGCCTCTTCTTCAAAAGTTTTAGGTAGCAGGTCAATCGTGAGTTTCAACAATGGTATTTCACATTGTATCGGTAAGATAGCTTCCAGACCATAAACTAGCTAAAAGGGAGTAAATCTGGCCGCATTTCTCACTAAAGTTCGATATGCCCACAAAGCCGAGTACAAGATCAAATTCTAGTTTTGTTTATGAACCCCAATCATGCGTTGAAGCATACTCTTAAGAATCTTATTGATAACTTCAACTTGTCCATTATATTGCAGATAATAAGGGGAAAAACTATCATGTCATAGTCCTAACTTGGCAGTAAACTCATCCATCATGTGAAAATGTTTTCCATGATCTGTGACTATGGCTTGTGGTACACCAAACCATGTAACCACATGGTTAAAAAATAACAAATGCAACTGTCTGTCTCGTGTTTTTGAATGTAGGCATCCCCTCAACCCACTAGGTAAAATAGTCGACAACGACAATAATATACCCATGCCCCCCAGTTGAGCAGGGGTTACATGTCATGAAGTCAATGCCCCATTTTGCAAATGGTCCAACAACGACGACAGGATGCTTTGGTGCTGGCAGCAAGTGGGTTTTATGATCAAATATATGGCAAGCATGATAACTTCTAACAGTGATAATGCAGTCGCGAAATATGGTAAGCCAAAAGTAACCAGCGCGGAGAATCTTCTACGCGGTAACATAACCAGAAAAATTTCGACCACATGCACCAGAATGGAAATCGTTTAAAATTTTTTTGGCCTCCTCATGCATGAGGCACCTACGTAAAATCGTATCGACACCATGATGATAAAGTGTATCGCCGGCGATAAGATAATCTTTGGCTTGGTATTGAATACGTCGCTATTGTGAACGAGAGTATTGGGTCAAAAAGTTTGGGTCTGGAGATAGATGATGAAATATCCATACCATGGGTCAGATGACTCAATCATAAATAAAGACTCGTCCGGAATTGATGGTTCCATAGTAGGATCGGTGATACAAGAAGGAAGGTCACAAATTGTTGATCAGTGGTTGTCATTGATGTCAACCCAAGCAGCACTAGGGGCTACCCTGATCTTGCATGGAAATTTTTACCTATCAAATTACTATATTATGAGTCAAGGATATTTTTTATGGTTTCTACTTGTTGATATGTTTCCGTTGATATATGGCACACAACGTAATTCTTCACGGTTTGAGAGGTATTCATGTTTGAAGTTAGTAACCCCAGTTAGTGGGCTAAAAGCCCCATGGGGTTGTGGCATGACACTAATCATTGGTTGTGGTCATTGAAAAATAAATAATTAATAATTTTTAAGGTCCTAAAATCCCTCCCATGTTCACTTGTTGAAGATCCTCTCAACCTAAGCATTTATATAAATTGTGATCCTCATATCCTCCTCATGCAGGGATTTCGCTACTTGAAACAGACCATCCTGGAATTTTCGCTAATTTTTTTTTTCTATGAATGTTAAGAAGCTGAAATTTTTATCACATGAAGCAGAAATCTCAAGGAAGCTCGTGTAAAAATTTTAGATCATGGTTCGCAATATTTTTGGAGGTATGATCTATGGAAGATTGGGTTTTTGCAGGCTCCTGAACTTCATCTCAAAGAGCTGACCTTGGGAAAATCGTCATAACTCTCTGTCTGAGCATCAGATTGGAGTTCTGTAAAATGTGGTAGATATTGCACAGACTCTAGTTTTATGTATATCAATTTCAAATCCGTATGAGGAAACATTGACACATGGAACACCGTACAAGTTCACCCTACTAAACTAGTCCATAATTAGGTCATTGTGAAAGATTGGGAATAAATTTGCCTTGAAGAATCCAAATTGGGCCAAACCTATGGAATTGGAAAGAAGACTTAGAGGGCTACTATAGGACCGGAAATCAAATATTGGGGATCTGAAATAACAAAGATACATGAGATTCAATATCAATCTCCTAGAAGGCAAGAAAAATCTAGATCATGTGCTGTTAAGGGCTGCAAAGGACCAAACTTTCTAGGGCAGCAAAGAAAAGAAAGGTGTAGAAAAAATATGCAGCAAAGGTAAGCTCCAGGTAATTATATTTTGTATATGCATGTTCATCTCTTAATTGCATTAGGTTCTTTGTATTCTAATTTGTTTTTTTATTTATTTAGCATTGACATATGCTCTGTAGGATGAGGTAAGTTTTGCTATTATCATGTCATGGGTATTTCCTTGAAGAATTTTTGCAGGTATTATATATTCATCAAGATAAGATGCAATGCATGCTATAATGTTCTGAAGAGTGAGAAAGGGTAGCATGACAAGAGCAACAATCAAGGTGCAGAACAACAACAAGAAGTTCACCACAAGAAGTCTTCAAGTGGGAAACACTGCATATAGTCATTTTTAAAGGTATCATTGTATTGAGTCATTGTAAAAGAATCATTGTAAATTGTTTACAAGTGTCTATCTGCCAAGAATTAAAGAGACAAAGTCGGGAGGTCTAGGATAATCATTAGGTGGTTGTGTCATAGTTGGGGTTATGGTCTAGTGTGTCTTCTTCTTCTACATCATTCTATATCATTGTAAAGTGGACCATTTTCCATGGTACGGGAGTCCATTCTTCTTTTATTATTCTATAGGGTGGTAGGGTGGTGCTAGGCTAGTGCATGAAATCACCAACAGGTTAAAGCCTATGAAAAATTCACGGTGGTAGGGTGGTGCTATGGTGAGTTGTAGCTCATTAGGTGTTGGGGCATTAGTTCAGTTGACTACTGAAGAATCTCGGGCATTGGAGCGTCCATCTAGTGGGAGCTAGAGAAGAATGTTTTCTAGATTATAGGAAGTTGGAGCTTTCTGTTCAATTGGAGTTGAATATTAAAGAATTATTAGAAAAGGATTCAGGTGGTTTTTGTCCCGGAGGGGGTTTCCACCTTAAAAACTGTCTGCATTTGTGTTCCTTTTGTTTACTGCTATCATTGTACAAACACTGATAATAATTGAAGATTAAATAATGCTCTAAAAGATTAATAATAATACTAATTGAAAGGAACACTGATTCACCTCCCCTCTCAGTTCCAACAATTGGTATCAAAGCTTGGTTCCTTCAATAACAGTTTAATAACTGGAAGGAGGTCATGGAACATACCAAGAATGATGTACCTTTGTTCAATGAAAATAATTATGCACTATGGAAGAGAGAATGGAGGTCTATCTCTTAGCGCAAGTTTACAAAGTATGGGACACTATACAAAATGGCTTTACACCAACCACGGATGAACAAGGTAAGAAGAATTTGGTAAATGATGCGAAATAAAATAATATTATTATCATGGTACTTATTGAATCTACTTATAATAAGGTGTTGGGTTGTAAAACTGCCAAAAATGTATGGGAAAAGCTTGAGAATATATATGCAGGTGACTCAAATGTCAAAGAAGCAAAGCTTCAAATCTACAGAGAAAAATTTGAGCAACTCAGAATGAAAGATGATAACAACATTGCTGCATACTTCCAACATGTTGATGAAATAACCAACACTCTGGAAGGATTGAGAGAGCCTGTTGACGAGAAGACTATTATACGAAATATTCTTAGAACATTACCAGGGAGATTCAACCCAAAGTTAGTGGTCTTAGAATATAGTTCAAATCTAAACAAACCCAGAAAAGAGGAACTACATGGAGTTCTCATAGCATATGAAATGACACTTAATGAATAAGAGGGTACTTCGCATCTAGAAACTGCATTCGTTGCATCTAAGAAAATCAATAAGGACAAACAACCTTCAAAGGCAAAGACCCGCACCTGCAAGTGTGAAGAAAGGGAAGATGATGAATAAGGTCTTTTAGATGGAGAATATGCTTTTAGATGGAGAATATGCTTACTTTACGATAAAACTAAAAATTAGCAAGGGAAAATTTAAAGGTAAATTTCCATTGAGATGTTTCGGCTGTGGTGAGGTTTGGAATTTCGTAGAAAAATGTCCAAACATAATTGATGGAAAATCAAAAGGAAACAAAGGCTTTAATAAATTCAACAAGCAAGGAAAAAAGAAAATATTCAAAAGGAACTTTCTCTCTAAAGAAGATATCTCATCATCCGATGAAGACAGTGACAACAAAGAAGAAGCCAATGAGAGAGTAATGTTTATGGCCAAGCACAATAAAAAAGAGGTATCAAACAATGAAGAAGAAAGTTTGACCATAGAATATTTTTCTAAGGAGGCAACAAGCTTATAAAAGAGCTCAAGGCTTAGAAGATCCATTCCATTACTCTTGAAGAACAAGTTCAAGGTCTCAAAATTTAAGTTGAAGAACAAAAATGTATTGAAGAGTCACTTCAAAAGAAGTTGGAAGAAAGAAACCAAGAAAGGGAAGCATTATAAGCAAAAGTAGTCTCGCTGCATAAGGAAGTGAAGAAGGGAAAAAATGTCCAAAACTATGCCAACAACTCAAGGGAATTGGAAGAACTCATCAACAATCAACGATCTTACAATGACAGAACTGGCCTCGGTTACAAAGAAGAAGAAGAAAGACCTTCTACAACAAAATACAATGAACCTATGAGATCTGCCATGCATGTAGACTTCATTGGACAAGATTCGCAAGAACAACCTTGGAAGACAATTCACCGACGAATATTTCCATCCAAGTACCAACATATTTTTCATGGCTATTGTTATTCATGTGGAAAATTTGGTCATAAAGCTGTAGAATATCGCACATACCCTAGGAACCAATACAATTCCAGGAGATCTGTCAAATATGAACCTCCTAGGGCTCAAAAAAACATCAATATATTTGAACATTTAAGAAATAATATGGAATGTTACAAATTTAAAAACTTTGGACACATAGCCAGATACTGCAGACTTGAAAATCCTCCAGAAGAATCTTCAAAGCCACAGAACGAATGAACATGGAAGAAGAAGAAGGCTGATAATTGTGCTCTCGCTCTCAGGGCTCAAAAAACAAAGATGTGTGGTATGTTGATAATGGTTTCTCAACGCATATGACTTGAGATAGAAAGAAATTTGTATCTCTGAAAGAGAAGAAGGATGGAAACGTATCCTTTGGAAATTATAATCTTCAAATGTTATAGGATCAGGTCCCATCACTCTCGGAAGCAAAGATGTTCTAGCTAAGAATTTTCTATTGGTTGAAAACATGAATCACAATCTTCTCAGTGTTTGAAAAATGTGTGATAAAGGACACACAATGCTATTCAACTCCACAAAATGAGAAATTAGGAAAGGTAGGTATGGTAAAATTGTGGCTATAGCAAGTCGAGCTCCAAATGACTTATATGTTCTGGATGAAGCAACTAAAGCATGTCTACTAGCTAAATAAGATGAAGCTAGTTATGACACAAACGAATGTGTCACATAAACTTTGAAAATATTGTTAGGATAAGAAAAAAGGAAGTAGTACGAGAAATGCCAAAAATCTCAAAACCTTCCAAAACACTATGTGAGGCCTGTCAGCATGGAAAAAAGACAAAATTTGAATTTAAAACAAAAGAAAAATTTGCATCAAATCCATTGGAATTTATACATATTGATCTATGTAGTCCTATGAGAACAAAAGGCTTAGATGGAGAATTATATTTCATGTTAATGATAGATGACTATACCAGGATGACAACCGTCAGTTTCCTAAAAAAAAAAATCTGAAGCATTTGAGTGCTTTAAGATCTACGAGGAGTTAGTCGAAAATGAGACTGATTTGAAAATAAAATGTCTAAGATTAGATAATGGCGGAGAATTCAGTTCCAAATTATTTCAGCAATACTATGACGAAAATGGAATAAAAAGACAATTTTCAACAACATGAAAACCTCATCAAAATGGAGTTGCTGAAAGAAAGAACAGAACCATACAAGAAATGGGTAGAACAATGTTGAAGGACTCAAAATTGGATGAAAAATTCGTGGTTCAGCAATCAATACGACAATATTCATTATCAACTGAAGTCTTCTCAGAAATAATTGCAAACAAGACCCCATATGAATTACGGAAAGGAAAACCGGCTAATGTAAAATATTTCAGAATTTTCAGAAGCAAATGTTATATCAAAAGAAAAGATCAAAACTTGGGTAAGTTTGAATCACATGTTGACGAAGGTTTCTTTTTTGGTTACTCACGTAAAATAAAGGCCTATAAATTCTATAATATAAGACGAGAACATATAGTGGAGAGCATAAATGTTACATCTGACGAAGATGGTGTTCTAATGAATAATGATGAGGATCTAGAATATTTGAAACTTGAGAGAAAGGCTGAAAAAGACATAGAGAAAAATCTATAACAAGAAGCAGCTATCAACCAGGAAGAAGTAAATAATGATCATCAAGATATACATGAAAAACAACAAGAATCTCCTCCAAAGAGAACAAAAGAATGGATTCAAAAGAACCATCCATCAAATCAAATCATTGGCGACATAAATTTAGGTCGACAGCTTCGTTCATCACAACAAGCTCACATTTCTTTTCTAGCAACCTTTGAGCCTAGTAGTTTTGAGGAAGCCAACCAGAATGAACATTGGGTAGCAGCTATGAATGAAGAATTTGATCAAATCGAGAAGAATAACACCTGGGAATTAGTTCCACGACCAAAATATAAAAATTTCATTGGAACTAAATGGGTGTTCAGGAACAAATTGAATGAAGATGGAAAGGTTACCAGAAACAAAGCAAGATTGGTTTGCAAAAGCTATGCACAAGTGGAAAGAATTGATTTTGACGAAACATTTGCACCAGTTGCTAGAATGGAAGCCATCTGGATGTTTCTCACCTATGCATGTTCAATAAAAATCAAAGTCTATTAAATGGATGTTAAGTCAACATTCCTGAATGGCGAATTAGAAGAAGAAGTTTACATTGAACAACCTGAAGGTTTTCTACTATCATAAAAAGAAGATTATGTTTGTAGGTTAAAGAAGGCTCTATATGGTCTCAAGCAGGCTCACAAAGCATGGTATGCTTATCTTGATGGATATCTACATCAACAAGGGTTCAAGAAAGGTACTGCTGATAGCAATCTTTATGTACAAATAGAAAAAGATAAGTTAACAATCGTTGAGGTATATGTGGATGATATAATATTTCGTAGAAATGATAATCGAATAAGTAAGAAATTTTCTACAAAGATGCAATGTGAGTTCGAGATGTCTTTACTTGGTGAGATGACATACTTATTAGGGCTTCAAATATCTCAGCAAGAGAAAAGAATATTTATATGTCAAGCCAAGTACATCAAGGAAATGCTCAAGAAATTCAAAATGGAAGATTGCAAACCATCCTTACTCTGATGGTAATAGATTGCAAATTGAGCATAGATGACTCATCTAAGGATGTGGATCATAGGTTGTAAAAATCTATGATTGGTAGACTTCTATATGTAATAGCCTCCCAGCCAGATGTTACGCAAGCAGTTGGACAAGTAGAAATATTCCAAGAAGTACCAAAAGAATCACATATTATTGCCATCAAAAGAATTCTTCAATATCTAAAGGGCACAAAAAAATATGGCTTGTGGTATCCCAAGTGTAACAATCTCATTATTCAAGCCTTTACAGACGCAGATTGGGTAAGAAGCGTTGATGATCGTAAGAGTACTAGTGGAGTAGCATTATATGTAGGTGGTTGTCTTGTATCATGGTTGAGAAAAATGCAAACCTCAATCTCGTTATCTACATCGGAAGCAGAATACATTGCATCAACAACTTGTTGTACTCAAGTCCTTTGGATGAAATTTTTTTTGCAAGATCTTCGAGTACAATTCAGTGAGCCTATTCACATATTCTATGATAACACTAGTGCCATCAACATCTCCAAGAATCCTGTCATGCATTCAAAAACAAAACACATTCCGATCAAATATCATTTTGTTAGAGAAAAAGTCATTAAAAAGAATATCAAACTTGAATATATTGGTACAAAAGAACAAATCGCTGATATATTTACTAAACCTTTACCTCATGAAGCATTTAAATATCTTCGCCAAAAGCTTGGGATTCTCCCAATTTCTCATTAGATTTACCTTATTTCAGAAAATAAAGGCGGAGTGGAAGTGTGTACAGGTCCACGGGATGGTTGTGTGTCAGGGGGAGTTACCCTTTGCCATTTATGTCAAAGGGGGAGAGGATTTTATAGGAATAGGTGTCATGATCACAGGGGGAGTACTTGTGTTGCCATCAATGCTAAAGGGGGATATTGGTGATCAATGGTTGTCATTGATGTCAAACCAAGCAACACCATTGGCTACCCTGATCTTGCATCGGAATTTTGAGCTACCAAATTACTATATTCCAAGTCAATGATATTTTTTATGGTTTCTACTTGTCGATATGTTTCCGTTGATATATGGCACGCCATATAATTCTTCACGGTTTGAGAGATATTCATGTTTGAAGTTAGTAACCCCAATTAGTGGGCTAAAACCCCATGGGGTTGTGGAATAAAACTAATCATTGGTTGTAGTCATTGAAAAATCAATAATGAATAATTTTTAAGATTCTAAAATCCCTCCCACATTCACTTGTTGAAGACCCTCTCAACTTAAGCATTTATATAAATTGTGATCCTCATATCCTCCTCATGTAGGGATTTCTCTACTTGAAACAGGTCATCGTGGAATTTTTTCTATAAATTTTTTTCTAAGAAGGTTCAATAGCTGAAATTTTTATAACACGAAGTAGAAATCCAGAGGAAGCTCGTGTATTTTCGGAGGTATGATCTATGGAAGTTAGGGTTTTTGTAGGCTCCTGAACTTCATCTCAAAGAGGTTACCATGGGAAAATCATCATAAATCTCTCTCTAAGCATCATATTGGAATTCTGTAAAAAGTGCCAGATAGTGCACGAAATGTAGTTTTCTTTGTATAAATTTCAGAGCCGAAGGAGGAAACAGTAACACATGGCATTTCGTACAAGTTCGCTATACTAAACTAGTCCATAATTAGGTCATTCTGAGAGATTGGGCATAACTTTTTCTTGAAGAATCCAAATTGGGTCATACCTATGGAATTGGAAAGAAGACCTTGAGGGCTAATATAGGACTGAAAATCACATATTGGGGATCTGAAATAAGCAAGATACATTATATTAAATATCAAGCTCCTAGAAGTCAAGAAAAAGCTATATCATGTGCTGTTAAGGGCTGCAAAGGACCAGACTTTCTAGGGAAGAAAAGCAAGGTGCAGAAAAATGATGCTGCAGAGGTAAGCTCCAGGTAAGTATATTCTGTATATGCATGTTCATATCTTAATTGCATTAGGTTCTTTGTATTCTATTTTTTTGTTTGTTTGTTTAGCACTGACATATGCTCTGCAGGATGAGGTAAGTTTTGCTATTATCATGTCATGAGTATTTCCTTGAAGAATTTTTGCAGGTATTATATATTCATCAAGATAATACTCAATGAATGATCTAATGTTCTGAAGAGTGAGAAAGGGTAGCATGACAAGAGAAAAAATCAAGGTGCAAAACAACAACAAGAAGTTCACCACATGAAGTCTTTAAGTGGGCAACATTGCATACAGTCATTGTAAATGTATCATCGTACTGAGTCATTGTAAAAGAATCATTGTAAAATTTGTACAAGTGTCTATCTTCCAATAATTGAAGAGGTAGCGTCGGGAGGTCTAGGATCATAATTAGCTGGTTGTGTTATAGTTGGGGTTATGTTTTAGTGTGTCTTCTTCTTCTACATCATTCTATATCATTGTAAAGTGGACCATTTTCCCTAGTACGAGAGTCCATTCTTATTTTATTCTTCTATAGGGTGGTAGGCTAGTGGTAGGCTGGTGCATGAAGTCATCAACAGGTTCAATCCTATGAAAAATTCAGGGTGGTAGGGTGGTGCTAGGGTGAGTTGTAGCTCATTGGGTGTTGGGGCATCCTTTCAGTTGACTACTGAAGAATCTTGGGCATTGGAGCGTGCATCTAGTGTTAGATGGATTAGAATGATTGTATAGATTCTAGGAAGTTGGAGCTTTCATTTAAATTGGAGTTGAATATTAAAGAATTATTAGAAAATCATTCAGGTGGTTTTTGTCTCAGAGGGGGTTTCCACCTTAAAAACTGTGTGCATTTGTGTTCCTTTTTTTTACTGCTATCATTGTACAAACACTGATAATATTTGAAGATTAAATAATGCTCTGAAATATTAATAATAATACTAATTGAAAGGAATACTGATTCACTCCCCCCCCCTCTCAGTATTTCCAACACAAATAATCTCAATAAACACCAAAGACTTCTTTGAATTGGATTTGATGAATTCCAAATTAAATTCCTGCAAAATGATGGTCCATTTTGAATATTACCCCCCAAAATTTGACGTGATAGAATGTATGTCATAGGGTTGAAATCCAAAATGATAATGGTCTTTTGAAGCAGGATATAATGGCGAAATATTTGTACATATTCAACGACTACCAAAGCGAGATTCTCAATGTATGTGTACTTAACTTCCGTATCATGGAGATTACGACTAAAATAATATATCAGATGTTCAATCCCATTTTATTCTTGGACTAAAACCATAGTGATGGTTGTATCTGCAGTAGCGAGATACAAGAAATAATCACTCTCATAATTTGGGGGATAAATTAATGATGCTCGGATCAGGGTATCTTTAAGAATACCAAAGGAAGCTTGCACAACCTCATCCCAAAGGAAGGGAATCCTATTTTTCAAGAGTCGAGTAAATACTTTAGCCATTTTGGTGTTGTTAGGAATGAACTTCGTAATAAATTTAGCCTTCCCTTGGAGTCTCTGTAGCTGAAGCAGATTGGAAGGATCATGCAAATAAAGAATGGCTTGGACCTTCAATGGATTAAGCCGAATTCTGTCTTTTGACACGATGAATCCAAGAAAATGACCAGAACCAAAACCAAACACCTATTTGTGCGGATTAAGGCATATTTTATAGTGATGGAATCGTAAAAATATCACTCTCAGATGTAGCAGGTGGTCAACCCATTTCCATGAATGTGCAAGTAAATCATCCAGATACGGTTGAACTATGTGCTTGTTGTCATTAAAATAATAATTCATTGCCATCTGGAATGTTTCCCCAGTGTTATTTAAACCAAAAGGGATCTTGCGATAAGCGAATGTGCCCCAGGGATAGATAAAAGCAGTTTTATATTGGTCCTCTGGGCGAATATTAATCTGATTGTAATCGGATAATCCATCCATGAAAGAAAATATTTCACATCTGACACACTCATCAACAATTTGGTCGATAAAGGGAGTGGGATAGTTGTCTTTCAGATGAGCATGATTAACATCCTGATAATGGACACACACTCTAATTGTCCCCTATATCTTCATGAAAGGAACAAGGTTGGAAATCCAATTGGTAAGCGGAATAGGGTAAATGAATCCAGCACACAACATTTTTTCAACTTCTTCTTTAATGGAAACAAATCTATTAGGGTGAATAGGACGAAGATGCTATCGCATTGGCTTAACATTAGGATACATTTTAATCTCATGTTCAACAATGCTGGAGTCGATATCTGGCATCTCCTCATATGACCAAGTGAATACATCTCAGAATTCACAAAAAAGAGTGTGGTAAGTGTCAAGTTTATATGGAGAACAAGACGCACCGACATGAATGTTTTCTACAAGACCTGGTTTGGTCGAAATATTGATAGAGATCATTTCTTCGATATTTGATGGGTTTTTCTTAGAATCAAAGATGTGGATAGGAATATAATTCATCAATAAATCAACGACAGTAGGGTGATATAGTTAAGATGGATTATCTTCAATGTAATCTGAAAGATGGGATCGTTGATTTGATGATTCCCATGGTTCTTCTTTTGGCATCATGGATTCCATAATTCTCTCATCAGTCGAGAATATGCATGAAAAAGGATTAGAATAAGTACCAAAATCCAACGAACGATCAACCCAAACGGTCGACGACAAATGATTTGGATTGGCTGCATAAGACAAGAAAATTGATTGCTGTGCTAGCTCAATTGGACTTAGCGACATGATGTCACCCAGCCTAACTACTTTAGAATCATTGGGACTCTTCCTTAAGTCAGATGAAGTGGAAGATATCATATTGTAGGTCTCACCTCTGTAATTAGATTCATAATTATGTTTATAGTCAAGAATGACTACTGGTTCATTGCAAATGGCCTCTAGCTCCCCTAGCTAGGCCCTGCACTGCTGCTGGAAAAAGATGGCACTAATGGCCCTTGGAACTCTACTGAAGCTTTTCAGCTTTCTAAAGTTCTCCACAAGGTTTGAAACCATATCATCGGATTCAGAAGGTATGAATTAGCCAAAGATGACTATTCATTTACCTAAAACAGATAAATAAAGCCCAATACACTGCCTTCTCCATGATGGCCCTGATGGCTCCTTCATCTTCCTCGAAGCTAAAACCTATGAATATGACCTCTGTTCGACCTAAAACCTATTCCAAATTTCTCATAATGTTGAAGAGACCCAAAATTGACTATTTTTGCACTCAATTTGGTTCAATAATGAGAGAGTGATAGCAAAAACAAATTTTGCCCAATATCCCTCAAAAACCTCCTCCAAAACTAGAGGAACTCCAGTGAAGTTCGACAAAAGTGGCAGACCTCCTAGATTGGTGGAACCGCACTCTTAATTGGTGGCAGCATTAAATGTGACGGTTTGATACAACCCACATTCACATGCAAAAATTTCGGTAACCGTTAACTGCTGGGCGGATAAGGTTTAGTCGTGCCCTTGGTCACTTCATGAAGGTCACATTGGAAGTGGGCTAGCCCTTTTATGCTCCGCCTGAAACAAAAGCTAACAAAAAATAGAATGTGGCAACATAGATTGTTAAGACCTAACGTGTAGCCGGGCTGGTTGGGCTTGTGGGCTGGTATGCGGCTGGTAGCCGGTTCAAATCCTGCCGACTATGAAATAATTTTAATGTGCCATATTCTCCTCGGCCTGGGGCTACATGGCGGTCTCCGACTCTGCCACGTGGCAGCCCGTGATAGGCCACGAAAATTCAAAGTGAACCAAAATTTGAATGAAAATATGCCAAGTGTCAACATCTAATATGCCCATATGAAATATTCCAGAGAATATTTTTTTTAAAATTTTTTTCCAAATTTAACAAAGTCAAACTTGGTCAACTCATTTTTGGAGTTTACTGGGCGTTTTAAAACCTCAATAACTTCTGCATACGAGCTTGGTTTTGAGAACCGTTCATGGCCCCAGAATCACAGCGATGAGACCTTTCCGGTCGTTCAGGTTTCACACTCTTCCGAGCACTTTGAATTTTGAGCTATCATTCTGGTCCATGATCTAGTTCTGATCACACCTCCCCACCGGGAATATTTTAGACCCCAAAAGACTGATATACAGATATATACAGTGGATGAGAGTACATCACCCTCTTCTTTTCAGCCTCTAAACACTTTCCTTGCATGTCTAGTGACTTTGAACCACAGCTAGAAAGCAATTGACACTTCCCTTCCTGGATGCACTTGTCCTCCTCTCTAGAACTGTCTTTCTTGCACTCACTTAGAAATTTCTGGTGAGAAATTTGTAGAAGGAAACTGAACATCGCTACCTTGATCAATGATCCAAGGTGTCTCAAACAAATGAGATATTACAGCATAAAATACATGCATACAACTGAAATTTGCATATGTACAAAAGAGTATGTTTTACTGTGTTAAGAAGTCCATCCACTTCTTACCAAGCCACTTCCATGGCGACTTTTGCTGCTGCAACTCTTCTTCATGTGAAACTTCCATTTTCACATCAATAATGGAATCCTTGGTTCCACCTTTGCCAGTCTTTCTGTCCTCTTGCTGCATGTGCTTGGGACGACTAGTTGGATGCAAAGTCCAACAATGGGAAACAACATGTCCCCTCTTCTGGAAATATGTGCAAATCTTATGCACCTTATTTGAAAGTTTCCTTTGCCTCATCTGCTTCTTGTATGATTTCTTCCTCATCCAGCATCTCAAAACATCATGGTTAAATCAAACACAATATGTACAACAAATCTTTCTTCCATTTAAGCATGCAAAATTATCATGCCTTGTAGAAACACAGTCAAATTGATCATGGGGAGATTTGTACCTCTTGTGCTGCTTTTCATGTTCATCCTTTTTGCCTTCATGAGGAGATGAACTAGTAGAGGCTCCAACTTTCATTTTCAGACTAACATCATCGTTCTTGTCTTGAAAACCGTCTGAACTCACATGATTTCCATAAGCTGAATGTCTACCATCTTCTTGCTGCAACAAAGGCTTAAAGCAATGGCAATCATCTTGGAAACAAATTTGACATATTTGCATCTTAGAAATTAGAACAAAATTTCTCTTTGAAGTAGCCTCACATGCCTTCATGGCTTTGGAGTCTTCGCCATTAGTTTGCACATAACCAAGACCAAAATTCTTGGGTCATTCCTCAACCATGCCTTGTGCATGCTTTCCTAAACCCTTGCCTTCATAGCCCATTTTAATCATTAACTTGGACCCTATACCTCTCATGTGATTTTCGAAAGAACCAACACATATTTCTAATGAGGAAACTGAAGACAAATTAGAGTGGATTACCTCTTCCTCACGCATGTTCTTGGTCAAAGCCTCTCGGTCTTGATGAAGCTGCATCTCCATATCATGCAATATTTGAAGAATTTTTTCCTTCTCTTGCTTCATGGAAAACAATTGCTCACAAAGTTCTGTTCTTTCTCTTCTATCTTCAAACAGAATCTGCACCATGTCCTTCAATATAATAAAGTCACGCTTCATATCTTCATCGAAGAATATTGTGAAGGAGGAAACCTCACTTTTAGAAGTTGTAATTATGATGTAAATTAAAAAAAGTAACTTCAAAAAAGTTCAAAAAAATTTCAAAAAATATAGACAAAGCGTTTGAACAAAATGGCTGTAGAGACAAACTCTTATTCAAGCAGCCAAACAACAAACAAACTCCAAGAGCTTCTTAACAAACAATCGTCAAGAGAGTTTGTGTTCCAAGGGTGATCTTGAGGTCCTTTGGGGTAAGGAAGATGCCTTCAACCCTTTCTTCCCTTTTTTACTCTCCAAGACTTAGCTAATAAGTAGCTATCCCTTCACCTCTAGCAAACTCAAACAACAGTCAGTTTGCAAATAGTAAAATAGTCAATCTTTTACACTGTTTAAACACCTTTCAAGTTATACAAGCAAAAGCTTAAGCAATAGCTTACTCTGTCACTCAAGCAACCAAGTGATCTGATACCAACCTGATCTGAAAATGGTCTGGATAACTTGTATGTATTTCAAGAACCTCCCACAGTTTAAATTAAAATGATCTAGCTTGAACTTGACAACTTTGCGGAATTTATGCTTGAAAGTGGTGTATGAAATTTTAACTGTTTATGTGTCTTAAGTTTATTTGTTCTTGCTAAAACTTATCATGTATAACAACAACATAATGCAACAATAAAACATTAAAACACAACAACAAAATTAATATAGGAGTTCACCCGAAATTCATAGGCTACGTCTCCTTTGAGCTTTGTCATCTTGACTCGACTCTTTGGGATTATGGTAAGGTTTCTTTTAAAAGTTCCAAAATTAACTAAAATGAATACTAAAATGATCCAAAGTGCTGATAATACCATATAATATCCCTCTAATGGCTGTCCAAACTCTGCAAACAGCTTTAGGCTCTCGTTGACATAATTCCTTCTGTCGGTGCTCTAAGCTACTTTGAGCTTCTAAATGGCACAAAATCCCTCAGAATTATATTTCTATCACTAAAACCAGTCCTTATGTATCCAACACACATCATAAAACAAATATTGATTGATAAATTTCTCAAGTCGAGCACTGCATCCCCAAACGAGGCTATCCTCCACGATTTGCCCAGGGCTGCCCAAAACTTCACATCAGATTCTTGAGTTGTGGAAGTTCTAAAAATGTTATAAAAACACTTCCATTGGTTCCAAAATGTCTGAAATAGTCAAGTTAGACTATTCATTCATCAGAAATGGCCTTCGGCTACTCCGGTTTCGCCTCCAACACCTGTCGGCACCCCCTGGCACTCGGGTCACTTAAAACTTCTCTGCTGGGTTTTCAACCTCTAGAAGTCCTCAAAACTTTTTGAAACTTCTGTCATTAGATGAATAATTATTTTTAAAATCAATAATGACTACTGGTTCGCTGCAAATGGCCTCTAGCTCCCCTGGCTAGGCCCTGCACGGCTGCTGGAAAAAGCTGGCACTAATGGCCCCTGGAACTCTACTGAAGCTTTTCGGCTTTCTAAAGTTCTATAAAGGCTTTGAAAACCATATCATCAGATTCATAAGGTATTAATTAGCCAATGATGACTATTCATTTACCTAAAATAGATAAATTAAGCCTAATACACTGCCTTCTCCATGATGGCCCTGATGGCTCCTTCATCTTCCTCGAAGCTAAAACCTCTGAAGATGACCTCTATTTGACTTAAAACCTATTCCAAATTTCTCAGAATGTCGAAGAGACCCAAAATTGACTATTTTTTCACTCAATTTGGTTCAATAATGAGAGAGTGATGGCAAAATCTTTTTTTGCCCAATGTCCCTCAAAAACCTCCTCCAAAACTGGAGGAACTCCAGTTAAGTTCGAAAAAAATGGTGAACCTCCTAGATTGGTGGAACCACGCGCTTAATTGGTGACAACATTAAATGTGATGGTTTGATACACCCCGTGTTCACATGCGAAAATTTTGGTAACCGTTAATTGCTGGGCAGATAAGGTTTAATCACGCCCTTGGTCATTGCATGAAGGTCACATCGGAAGGGGACTAGCCATTTTATGCTCTGCCCAAAAAAAAAGCTAACAAAAAATAGAATGTGACAGCATAGATTGTTAAGACCTAACATGTAGTCGGGTTGGTCGGGCCTGTGGGCTGGTATACGACAGGTCGCTGGTTCAAATCCTCCTGATTATGAAATACTTTTAATGTGCCATATTCTCCTCGGCCTGGGGCCATGTGGCAGCCTCCAGCTCTGCCACATGGTAGCCCATAATAGGCCACGAAAATTCAAAGTGAACCAAAATTTGAATGAAAATTTGCCAAGTGTCAACATCTGATACACCCATATGAAATATTCCAGAGAATATTCTTTTTTTTTATATTTTTCCAAATTTAACAAAGTCAAACTTGGTCAACTCATTTTTGGAGTTTACTGGGTGTTTTCAAACCTCAATAACTTCTACATACGACCTCAGTTTTGAGAACCATTTATGGCGCCATAATCACAGCGATGAGACCTTTCCGGTCGTTCAAGTTTGACACTCTTTCGAGCACTTTGAATTTTGAGCTATCATTCTGGTCCATGATCTAGTTCTGATCACTATATTTGTGATTTCCACCAATGTCTCTGATATAGGTGGATATCGATGGCCACCCACCTATTCCATTTGGACCCGCATCATCAACTCTTTCAGTTCTTCACTTCCAGCAGCTTACTATTTTTAGCAGGTTTTCAGGTCCTGCACCCATGGAGCCGTTTTGGGGCACTAATGATCTAGTTGGATATTGGTGGCCACCCACCTATTCCACTTGCACCCCCACCATCACGTTATTTCCATTTTTAAGTTGCAGCACAACTTACTATTTTTAGAAGTTTTTCGGTTCCTGAACTTCGGGAGCCATTTTAAGGCCCTAAACGGCGGTTTGGGAAAACCGGGAGAAACATGGGTCCATGGATCAATGTTTCTCACATTGAAAGTTGTAGTCCTTGGATAGATGTTTCTAACGAGCTATTGAGCACGTCAAACAGAGATAGTATGCCAAAGTTACGTCCCCGGGAAGTTGAAACACCAGTTTACCCAAACGGGGCCCACTGTTTTGGCGCTTCATCTCCTAGGGTTAGGTTTTTGGACGTTTTGGATTTTACATTGTTTCTCAACAATAAATAGGCCTTCGAGCCTCATTATAAAATAGTTCAGGGGTTGGTAGCCGACACATCTCTTCTCAGAGGCGTTACCAGTGCCCTAGCTTGCTTGTTCCCATCATGTATGCATTGTAACACAGTGGAGAGGCCTGTAGCTTTCATATCTCTTCTCAGGGATACGATACCAGTGCCCTCGCTCGCTCATTTCCTGTAAGCATGTTTCAATCATTTGTTTTGTAACATAGTTCAGAGGCCTTGCAAACTAGAAGCAGGATCCGTAACAACCATATTTGTTTCCAGGTTTAGAAAAGGATTTGTCAACATTGCAGATACGATAGAAGTCTCAAGAAGCTTTGAGACTTCTGAGTGGTGAGGAAAATATTGCATAAAATTCTCCTCATTACATATCGAGCAAGGGTAACAAGGTTTCCAAAAAGAACCGGATGAATCAAATGATTTTTCTTGCGGGGGTGAATTTGATTTCTTCTTATATTTCCATTTATTCCTATTTCCAGGTTGCTTGTCACTTTTTCCTTTGTCAAATGACACGGCATGGATTTCAAAAGAAGATGCAGGATCAGATGCAATAGGGTTTCGATCTTTGAAACAAAAAGTGTAGGACCAGATACTCGACTTGCTGCCAGAGTGCTAGTAGAACCAATCACACCATTGCCGACATGAATGTACCGACCAGATGGAGCAAGAGGAACAGTAAAATTTGGTCACGACGCATTTGGAATCTTTTCATAAAGTGTATCCGACTTAGTTTAAATCAGATCCAGATATTGGGCACGAGCAAATACTTGCTCTTCACTGACAACATCGCCTTTGGCGACATCCTGGGTGATAGATTTCAACAAGGACTTAATAAACCACTAAGCTAAAAGCTGATCAGGAACAAATTTTTTAACCGTTTGACGATGAAGACTCCACTCATGTATATGATCTAATATATGAGTAGCAGTGGTCTATTTAAATCTGGTAAAAAGTTTTGTTCTAGTTTCATATCTGATGGGTAACTAGAAGTGGGTTAAACAAGTAGTGGCTAAAGCTGTAAAGTTATCAAATGAAGCTTGTGGTAATTCAATGTACCACTTCGCAGCTGGACCAGTAAGCATTCGCTGGAAAATACACAATCTAACAGAATCATCATTTAAGTAATTTGATGAACATCATAAATGATAAGTCATGACATGTACAGGATACCATAGGTAGCACCGCCTAGCGCCATCTCTTTGGTTACTACAAAACAATGTAGTAAGCTCATTTCAAAAACTGGGAAATTTGTTTTCCTGATGATCTGCCCTCAGGGCAAGAAGAATACTATGGCCATGACCTCCAGACAGGTCTCCTCCACAAAAAAAAAACATATGGACAAGGTCGTGGAAGAGTACGGGGACATATTTACCTCACCTGAGGGGGTGCTTGTGCACTGTCAAGTAAGGCACTCCATCGATCTGACTGGAGGTGCATCGCTGACCAATAGACCAATCTATCAATGATTTGTTCTGGAGAACGAAAAAATCAAGAGGCAGATTCAGGAACAAGTTCATCGCCCCGTGGGAGCCTGATTATGTTGGTGTAGAAGAAGGATGAGAATTATAGACTCTGTATTTACTATCAGGTGCTTAACAAGATCATTGTCTGGAATAGGTATCTGTTGGTGAAAGAAAGACTTATGGGCAAGACCCAGGTTCAGGCTCAGAGGCCAACAAGGTCCCTCTATAGTCTATGTCAACGCCAACATTTTCACCTTTCTAAGGGGAGAGCAAGGAGTCTCAGCCGAGGTGTGTCGTGACCTTACTGAGATAAGAGAACTAGAGCCATAGTATCAATTTTACTTTTACCCTCTATGATCTAATGTCATTACACTATTGTCATGCATAAAAAACTCTCATTACCCATTATTCAAAGAAGATACAAATCACATCAGATACATCAAAAAGTACTATCATAAAATTTTAATTAGTCCTCTAAAGCATCATACACAGAAACATATTCATCTTTACACAACAATAACCACAACCAGTATATACAAAAATGACCACAACCAGTATATATAATGACAACATCACCTTTGGCCACATCCTCGGTGATAGATGGAAACAAGGACTTAATAATCCACTCAGCTAAAAGATGATCAGGAAAAAAAATTTTAACCGTTCGATGATGACGACTCCCTCATATATATGATTCGGCATATGAGTAGCAGTGGTCTGTTTAAAGCTGATCAAAAGTTCTGTTCTAGTTTCATATCTGTTGGGTAACTGGAAGTGGGTTAAAAAAGTAGTGGCTAAAGCTGTAAAGTTATCAAATGAAGCTCGTGGTAATTCAATGTACCACTTCGCAGCCAGACCAGTAAGCATTCGCTGGAAAATACGTGGAAAATACGCAATCTAACAGAATCATCATTTAAGGAATTTGATGAACACCATAAATGATAAGTCATGAAATGTACAGGATACTAGAGGTAGCACTGCATAGCGCCATCTCTTTGGTTACTACAAAACAATGTAGTAAGCTCATTTCAAAAAATGGGAAATTTGTTTTCCTGATGATCTGCCCTCAGGGCAAGAAGAAGACTATGGCCATGACCTCCAGACAGGGATCCTCCGCACGACAAAAATAGATGGACAAGGTCGTGGACGAGTAAGGGGACATCTTTACCTCACCTGAGGGGGTGCTTGTGCACTGTCAGGTAAGGCACTCCATCGACCTGACCCGAGTTGTGCCGCTGACCAATAGACCAATCTATCAATGCTCTATTCTGGAGAACGAAAAAATCAAGAGGAAGATTCAGGAACTGCTGCAGAAAGGTCACATCCGGTCAAGTTCATCATCCCATGGGAGCCCGATCGTGTTGGTGCAGAAGAAGGATGGGACTTGGAGACTCTGTATTGACTATCAGGCGCTTAACAAGATCATTTTCTAGAATAGGTATCTGTTGGCGAAAGAAAGACTTCTAGAAGACCCAGGTTTAGGCTCAGAGGCCAACAAGGTCCCGCTATAGCCTATGACAACGTCGACATTTTCACCTTGCTCAAGGGAGAGTAAGGAGTCTCACTCGAGGTGTGTCATGACCTTACTGAGATAAAAGAACTAGATCCATATTATCGATGTTACTTTTACCCTCTATGATCTAATGTCATTACACTGTTATCATGCATAAACAACTCTCATTAACCATTATTCAAAGAAGATACAAATCACATCAGATACATCAAAAAGTAATATCATAAAATTTTAATTAGTCCTCTAAAGCATCATACACAGAAACATATTCATCTTTACACAAAAATGACCACAACCAGTATATATATATCTATATATATATATATATATATATATATATATATATATATATATATATATATATATATATATATATATATATATATATATATATATATATATATATATATATATCGACTGTCAACATAGAGATTTACATCAAATATCAGAGTCTCCAGAGAGATCTATTCACGGAACCCAAAACCCAAGACTAACTACTTCCTCGGTTCTCTTTCTTCCTTATCTACCCTCTTCCTTCCGCACTAGTAGTCCTTTCTTCTTTTCTGCCTGGATGCTTTACCATGCTTTGTCGTTCCTCGTTCTATTCCACTTTTCATTCTGCTGCTCCGAGTCTCTCTTCCTATTTATTGTAAGTTGTTCTTACCACTTGTGCAACTATCTACCGACAACCCGCCAACTTCCCAACGACTATTTGCAACTCTCAACAGCTATTCGCAACTCACCACATTCTCAACTGTTGGCCTGCAACTTCCAAAATTGTTTTATCTTTTTCCAAAAAAAAAGCACTCAACAGGGCCCGACCACAAGCTATTTACTCATCCTGAGTCAATTTTTTTCTGCTGGTGAGGTTTCCATGTGGTCTTATGCCATACCTTTCTGCTGGTCCTACTCTACTGTTCCCATTTCTTGCTACACTTGCTATGTTGTTCCCTTTCCTTTATTCACCTGTTTCGACCCTCATTCAAATAAAGGACCCAAATCTGGGAATTTATTTATTGCCTTTGTCTTGAACTCATGGAAATCAATAAAAGCATATTACCAAGTCTTTATGATTTCATCTGTGTCATTCTCTACTTTTTCAATATGAGTAGCGTCAACCGGCTATGGCAAGTTTGAGAATGCTAAGTTGCATTGTGGTTCTGAGTCGGTGACTAGCTGCAGGATCAATTTCGCCTTCTGTTTGACTGGAGGCCTAAGGTCACACAAGATTTGTTTGGTCTTGGCAGATCCTTCATCAATTTTCTAAATTTGTATCTGTAAGGAATCAACTTGGTCATATAATTGCTTACGGGAAGTTGGGTCGGTAGTTCCTTTAATATCTGCAAATAATTGGTGAAGCTTCTCAGAGATGGGTTGAGCTTTCATAGATAACGAGTTAGAACATTCATGAATCTATTCTATCAGCATATAGGCTTCATTTACTATATTTCCCAGTGTCTCCTTTAGTTGATTCATCTGTTCCCTTCTCTAAGTTATCTTGTCTCCATAAACCGTTGCTAGATCTGGCAACACTGGTCTAGTTGACAGAGTCTGCCAGAGCTCTTTGTTTGCACTGCTGAGGTCTCTGCATGCCATTTTAATGTTGAGAAAACGTTCTACCACATCACATTCCTGCATATATTTTTGAGCAACTTCCACTATATATGCTACTGTCGGCCATAATTCTTGAAAATTTTATGTGATTTTGTTGATCTGATGCCTTAGATTCTCCCTTTCTTGTTGTAACTAGTTGCACTCTTTAGTAAGCGCCAATACCTGTTGATTTTGTTTCTCATGCTTCTAAACTAGATCATTGTGAAGCGATTCTGCATGATGTGCTACTGATTGGATGAATTGGAACAGTTAATTTGCTGCCCATCCTTGGAGGTTATCGTTGCTCATTGCTTCAGGACTCAGATGTATTTCTCTAAGCATTTGGCTGCTGGAAATTGATCACTTAGATTGTCCTTGCGGTGAAATAGTTTGATTAGGTGACATTTCTAGTGATGGGCTTAGGTTTAAAATGTGGGCTTATGGAGGGTATGAAATAAACGGAGGCAATTCTAGAAGTGACTATTGGAATTTTGAGAATGGGGTTTCTTTTGGCATAGATTCAACTATCGGCAGGTTTGCCTGAATAAGTAGGTTTAAGAACTTTCCCGACTCTACCATGGTTGGGTTAAATTGCAACTACTTGGAAGGTACCTAATTTAACTTCTACCTCAGTATCAGTTGCACTAAACTTGCCTGTTGGGATAACATTAGAAATGGTTGCAAAAGTGGGTGCAATGTGGATTGTAGGGTCTTTGGAGTTATGGGATGTGTGCGGAGATGAAATCAAAGTAATAGGGATGAAGTCAGGGTGTTTTTGGACGGTGTTGGGGTATCTCGCAGGAGAGTGGAGGGTATTTAAGTAATGTTCTCCTATTCTTCTAGGATAGGGATACCGGTATTCATTTGGGTTGTCGACTCCTCTTCCATTAAATCTACAACCTGGGTTGACTTTATGATTCTAGCCCTTTTTCCTTTAGGACCTGGAATGGGTGGTTTAGTTTCTTTTGTTTTGCAAAGGGGAATGAGTGTTGGTTGATATTGGGAGTGAATGGTTGTGACGAGAATATTAGTGAAAATAGGGGTCATAATCATTGGTGAAAACATACCAAAAGTTTGAAATTCATTAAAAGAAGGGAAGGAAGTAATCGCGGCTCCAAGACTTACCATTGCCCAATTGAATTCTTGCATTCTTGTATCCAACTTTTGCAGTACTTGTTGGAGTTGTATGTGTGTGATCCGTTGTGCTGCATCTGCCTTTTTTTCTCCAGGAAGCGACCGAGGAACCATAGCATCGAAGGAGTATATATGTTTTTTGTCCCGAGATTCTCCTACTACTCCTGACCATGACATGACCTCAATGTGGAAGGCCTCTTATGTTAGTTGGAACTTCTGCAGTCTCTTCTGGAATGTATATGCTCCGACACAATGAGGTCTAAGGTATGTGTTGCTGCAGGAAGTGTTAGTGTCAGAATATGCATTCTGCCATGAGTGATCAATATCACTCTTTTCATTCTCATTTTAGGTGTCCCACTTTGAAATTTTTATATCATTCCATTAGGTCATGCTAAAAATTGTTTCACTGATGGTAGTCCTACTCAATAAAACCTCACTCTCCCTCAGAAAATCACATTAGCTGACTCACCTTCATGTCTTGCTGAGCATAATGACACCTATGAAAAGCTCATTTCATCATGTCTTATCTCAGTCAAAGTCAATTATGACAGTCAGGTCATTCAAGGTCCCATTAGGTCATTAGGGTTTTGTTTTTCAAGGTTAAAAAATGCATCATTCCATCCCAATAAAGTCAGCAAAAAAATGTGAGAGTGATTCAATGACATTCTATTTCCATCTTCAGAAAATCATTAGTATGTAAATATTATACTTTTTAAATTCTAATTTTTTATATGATTTTCATGTCAAAATGTCATTTCGATATGAAAAAAAAGATGTAATTTTTATTTATTCATGTAATTTTATGTCAATTCATATGTAATAATTCATTCCCTAGCTACCAACTCAAGCATTCATGCGAAACTAAAAGAAATAAAATCCAAACTCCATCAACTGATCAACCTGCAAAACAAAAAGTCAGATGCCAAAGAGTAACACTGTGAAAGTTTGAAAAATGAAAGTGAACATAAGGAAAGTGGGTTTTTAAGTTATAAATTAAATCCTATAGAGTACAAAATCCCTCAACACTTCAAGAAAAAGTCCATTTGTCTCGTGAATCCTCAAGAAAAATTTAGCAAGAGAGAAATTTTGAATTTTAGAGTGTAACTGTGCAAATTGGTGTTGGTCGCTACGCGTTCAGCAGAGACTCTGTGCATTTAGTAGGTCGTTGTGCGTTTGGTAGAATTTTTCAGTGTAATTTTCAACTAGCGCTATGCATTTAGAGAGGTGTTGTGCGTTCAGGAGGGATGCTACGCGTTCATCAGGTTACTGCGCGTTCACCCAGGAAGTGCCAAAAACCTCTGTTAGCCTATCATTCCACCAAATTGATGCTAAATCTATGCACAAGGGTTATTCAAAGATTAATTTACCAATAAGTAACCCATCCACCCTCTCTTCAATGTATTTTTGTGCTTCAAGTTAATCCAAAGCCTACTTATAAAAGTAAGAAAACCCTAGTCCTTATTGAAACCTAATTCACACCATAAACCTAATCCCTAACTATTATACACTTCCCCTGACATTCCTAAAAGAATTCTCCCTTTTCCCTAAAAAATCTCATCCCTAATAGCCTTAAGTCTAAGGGTTTTCACTTACCTAGGCTCCCTTCACATTCCCATTGCCTTCATTTCCCAACACTTCCCTTCACCTCATATTCCTCCATTTCATTCCATCATCCCTAGGGTTTTTGACACCAATCATGGCTAAAGAGGAGAACACAAGTTCTAGTGAGGAAGAGAGATAGAAGAGAAAGCCATATAAGAAGGGAGGGAAAGTCATCAGACATAAACCAACAACTAAGAGAGAGCTTATGGCATCTCCCCTCACTGGTCATGCTTTAAGTATGTAGGCTATTTTGAATTTTGTGAAAAAGTGCAAAGAATCCAGTACCATCCTATGTTGAAAAGATTGTTCATTTCTAACCTTCATGAAAAACAGGTCACCTTAGCCGGGATCAATTTCACTATGTCCAATGATATTATTGCAGCTGCTATAGGGATCCCAAATTAATGGGAAAGATGGTTTAAACAAGGAAATCTCAATCATTATTATTATGAGCCATATCTTAAACCAAGGTACAAGAATGACAAAAAGATGATTTTTCCTTTTTCCAACCTCCTTGACAGATATGTCCCCATGATGAAAATCATCATGAAATACTTCACCTATGAGGAAAGGTTTTACAGACTCTATTCCTATCATATCCGACTCCTCATGCATTTCACTAGGGTTAGAATGCTTCATATACCCTATTCTCTCTTCCGGAGCATTGATAAGATGGAATTTATTGCCCAAAAGAGAGATTATGATCATAAAATGCAAAGTCTCTTTCAACACTCCCTTATAAAAATGATAGTCATGCATCAACTTGATCAGTTAAAAACTCCATGGGACACCTTCATATCCATTGAGATTTTCACTGCCCCACCTAGTCATCATGGCCATAATGCACCTTCATCATCTCATCCTCCCTCATCTATCCCTCCATCTCAGCCTACTGTTCATACATCATTACCATATCATCTCCCTTCACCTCATTCACCTCCATCTCACATTGATCCTTCTTCCTCACCTTTTTACAACCCTTCATCATCATCACATCATGATTCTGAGTCATCAAACAGTGATGAGGACATTAAGGAAAAATGGGCTAGTTTGGCTGAGGTTGAGCCATTGCCCAAAACTTACCAAAGAGGCTATAGGAATATGTTTTCTTCACTTGAAGTGAAAGGGGACATGCCTTCTTCATCAACACAACAGGTAGATAAAGGTAAGGAAAGGGTGATAGAGCCAGCCTTTCATGATGAGAAGGAAAATCATGAGACAGAGCAAGAATTTCAGTTGATTGACCTAGGTGAGGAAGATAAAGACAAAATCACCAATGCAGTAATTAAAGGTAAAGAGGCTAAGATTAGTGAGCTCCAAAATAATATTAAGAGGGAAAATTATGTGATTCACTTCCTTAAGCATGAAAACCAACAGCTGAAGACCAAACAGGTCATCGATGAGGTGAAATGCATCAAAGCACAGAAAGAGGTAGAGAAGGCTAAATCCTTGCTTAAGGAAACATTAGAAAAGTTTGGTGAACTTGATGATGATGAGGATCAACCTCTAAGATAGAGACCTAGGACTAGAGGGCTGAAAATAGCTCTAGCCCTACAGAGACAAAGGGAAGCTGACCTAGCAGACCAGCTTACACTAAATGAAAAGCTTGCCCTAGAAATCAACAAGAATAGGGAACCATGGCTTGATAGAGCCAATCTACATTTGGAGAAGTTGCTAGAGAAGGCCAACAAAGATAATGACTTATGGAGGACAAGGGTCAAACTTCATGCCCAAAAAGAGAGAATTACATTGGCCAAGCTCAAAAGAGGCAATGATAAAATTGAATATTTGACCAAGAAAGAAGAGAAAGAGAAGTTAAACATACTTGACGAGGTGTCACTCCATGCCTCAACCACTTAATCAACAAGTACCCCAACAATTTTGACAAACTTGGCATTTTTTTTTTTTTTTTTTTTATACAGTGGGATCGGCAATTGGGGCAGCCTCGCGACCCGCGTTACATGGGGTCGATTCTGACCGCTACCACTATAACCACTGGGAACATGTGCCTGCCCCTCTCCACACTCCGTTTTAGTCAGGGGGGATTTGAACTCGTGACCTCCTGTACGGAGCTCACTTTACAAACGAACTTCACTGCATTTCAATTACCAACTCGCCTACCCCCGTGGGGCTAAACTTAGAAATTTTTTCATTTTTGTGTTTTAAAGGATATTTTTCACACAGAAAATTTGCTAAACGCGTAGCGCCTTGGACACTACAATCTTTTTTGGAGCATCTAATGGACAAATGGCCACTACCAGCAGATTTTTAATGATGAGGAAATCAACCCTGTGAAGTTTCATAGTTTTTGGAGGAGAACTGGTCCATCAAAAAGTCAAAAAACTATCCAAAATTCATGTTTCTGCCTCAAAATATACTTGGTCTTTGCTCGTTTACTAGTCTTGGGATAAGCAGTTTTTGAAAAGAAGGTGGGCATCATTTTGAAAACTAGAGGTAGTTCTATAAAGTAGACTCGAAGGGATTTCCAACGAGCCATCATGGAGCATATTTGGACACCGGGAAGACACTCAAATTTAGTCTTGAACAAAGGTCATTATTTCTGCCTGGAGACTGCGCATTTTACAAGGAAATTTTGTTTTTGCAGTCTTCAGAATTTTTATGAGTTTCACTCCAGTTTTGATTTTTACCTTGGGAAATCTTGAATTTTCCTATTTAAATGATGAATATGAATGTAATTATTATGTTTTTACTATTTACTAGGGTAAATACATTAGGTAAATCAAGCATATGAGGTGTAATGAATCAGTTCACTTGAGATAGGAATGAGTCACTTTTATGATTCTATACTTGTTGGAACAGGGTCTCCTAAAGCTGCAAATTTTGTCCGTTTTTGTATAATTTTTGTAATATTTATTCTAACGCATGGGTTTTGGGGTGGGACAAAGTCCATAATGCATTATAATGGGTAAAGGGTAGACAAGAGTCCGTAAACCATGGTTTGTGGACCATTGGATGTGTACGCTAAATCAGTATAAATAGATGAGCCTTTTTGAGTCATAGGCAGGAAAGAATTGAGATTTATGTTAAGCATGAATTGTTAGATCTATTGTTGGGTTTTTGGGGAAGGACTCCTGCTGGCTGTGTGCGCGGAGCTCCTCAGTCCTGCTGTGTGCGGACCCTGCTGGCTGTGTGCACAGGCGGTATTTTGGGATTGTAAGAATATTATGGTATTAATATATATGTGAAGTACTGTTGATATCTGATGTGATCTAGATCTGTTATTTTATGATTTATGCAAACTTGGGTTGTATGATTACGCTGTGAAAGTATCTGTTTGATAGCTGTGAAAGTATCTTTGTTTCTGTTATATGAATCTATGATCTGTTAATTGCTGCGATTATAGTTGTTGTACTGATAGATTGGTATTACACACGTGGATGCGAAGGTAATCATTAGATATGAGCTCTGTGATATAAACCTGTAACTAGATCTGTAAATGTGAATCTTGATAAGCTGGGAACACAACTCTGCTTGACTTACCTACTCTCTCTCAGGGTGTGGAAAATTGGTTCTAGCACCCTCCAATACTTCTTTGGGTGAGACTTTGGCCTGCGCAAGCAGGTCATTGCCGAAAGGGCTAGTAGTATAGGGGTTTGTTGGCAAACCTTAAACCTCCGATCTTGGGTCAGGACCCCTTGAGCCAACAACTGGTTCTGTTGACGGGACTGGGAGCATTTTGAGAGAGAGATCGGGTAATGCCAAGAACATATTAGATACCTGAGAAGAAAGAGATTGACGAGTGGTTCGAAAATCAAATTCAGGAATTCGCAGTAAGAGATAATCATAGTACAAAGCTAACCATAGAGGAGTGGAGGAATAAGTACATCTTCAAAAATATATATGATATTTTCTTTGTGACATTTGCGATCGAGCTTCAGGAGTGGCTTGCAAGGCTCGTAGATTTCTAGAAGTGTTGGAAGGATGAACGGGTCACACAGTGGACCCCAGAGCTGACTCGATAGTTAGAAAAGACTGATAACACCATCACTCGCATGATAGATCACTGGGTGGACAGTGTAATAGGAGGTTTTGTGACATAATTTGCAATTGATCAATTCGTGTCCTACTCTGAAGCGGAACAAAGGTTCTTCACGGGTTTTCGCGATAAGTTTCTAAAAACTCTACCACTACTGATTAAGATCTTATTATGCGAAAAGAGCATTTTGTGTAGTCATATAGAGTGAATGATCTCTGATCAAAGTGAGGGTACAACGTGTAGTGGTAAATACCACAGAACTAATCAAGAAGGAGATCGATTTGTCTACAGTCCAGTAAGAAATTATGCCGCGCATAGCTCTCCGTCTACGCCACCTTTGAACCCTCATATGGGTAAGAACTCACTGCCACCACCACCAGAAGATGATATGGCCTCACACATGAAGCTACCCACCTTCAAAGGTGTAGGAGATGAAAATATGGATTGGTTCTATCTCAGGATTGGTATGGACTGCGCAGAATGTAGCTAGTGATGTGGTGAAAAGAGTGCAGCTATCCCTTGCCTTTGAGGGAAGGGCCTTGGACTGGTATATGGGATACATCAACCAGCATGAAAATGAAACCATTGAAGAGATTAAAATGCCTTGAAACAACAGTTCAAGAAGCCCAATTCCTACTCTCAGATAGTGAACGATCTGAAAGATTTCAAGCAAGGACCGTTCGAGTCCATATGGGAGGCTGACCAATGATTAAAAAAGGTAATTGGAGAAGGAGGATTCCTATATGATGATAGGAAACACATGGAGTGGTTCATTGCTATGCTGCTTCCCCATCTACGTGTGTCAATGAAGCTAGAAGTTGTGCCAAGAGATGATACCCAGTTAGGAGTACAAAAAATACAAGGCCAGCTAGAAGCAATGCACATGGAGATCCAGAATCTGTGGAAGGAGCGAGGAACAGAGGCTAGCCCTGAAATATGGTGCATACAATGTAGGGTGAATGGACACACCAAGGATAATTGTCCTCTGCTAGCAGACTACATATAGGTCGGGGGACCCAGTTCGTTGCGTCCTAGGGAAGCTGTAGGACCAAGTGGACCAGTGCTTTGGTGCGATGGTTGTCGCGTTGCAGGGTTGCACGATACCAACCACTGCCCCCGCCTTGCCGCATATGTCCCAGAAATAAAGCAACAATGGTGTAGGTTCTGCAGATCTGTAGGCCATGATGAACAAAACTGCTGACACATGATTTGGTGATAGATCGAGGAAATATATATAGGGTACAGTTGGATCCGTCCTCGCCAAGATCCCCCTCAGGCATAGGTGGCTCCCCAGCTAGGGGCAGGGGAGGAGGCCAGGGTGGAAGCGCAGGTAGCGGGAGAGGACAACTGATTTTATATAACTGTGGAGAAATAGGGCACTTTGCAAGGGATTGCACCAACCCTGTGAGACAATCCTGCGGATACTGTAGACAGCTGGATCATGTGATTTAAGATTGCCCAATTTTGATAGCCAAGATTCAGGAGAAGCAAAAGAAACCTACATAGAATGTAAAAAGGGTCAAGGCGAAACCCCAAGATGAAGGACCAAGTGTTAATGTTATAACATGCAGCGGCATGGCCACTGGGGGAGCTGCGGAGATAGCTGAGGCGGAGCCTCTTATTTGTAAAGAAACCATTAAACAAGAAGTTTTGGACTTATAGAAGGAAAAGGAAACCTTTGTCACAACTCACCAAGACTTTGTAAAGGCTAAGGCACCTACTCCTCAAGCCCCTGCGAACCTCAAAGAAGATGATGAGGTTAAACCATTCTTGCAGGCATGTATGAAGCTGCTGCACAACTGAAGGGCCGTTAGAAAACCTCCAAGCCTTGATAGATAGCTACGTAGAAAATTCAACCCCAGATGTGGAAATTAAGGATGTGCACAAACTATATAAGCATAAGAGACACACTGGTAGGGAGATGTAGTTGTTCGGGCAGATCAATGATTACGAGATGGATCAGGTTATTCTAGACTTGGGATCAAATGCGATTTTACTACCTAAACAAACTTGGAAGCGAATGGGTGAACCTAAGTTGGAATGTTCCACTATCCAGCTACGCATGGCCAACCAGCAGAAGATCATCCCGTTAGGAAGACTATCAAAGATCATGGTAGATATCGTAGGAGTTAAGGTTTGGGCTGACTTTGAAGTCATTCAGAATGTAGAAGATGCAGACCCTTACTCGACACTCCTAGGATTGGACTGGGCCATTGATATGGGCGGTATTATCAATTTGAAGAAAAGAAGCATGGTCTTTGAAAGTGAAGGAACACAGGTGATCGTACCACTAGACCCCGCAGAAGGAGAAAGTTATACAGAGCGAGTGTATGAGGAAGAGGAGGTGGATCACATATATAAGTTAACTACAAGGGATGAAGAATGGATCAATCCTAAGGCCGATGGTGTGCTTTGCTAAGAAAAAGATAACGAAGGTTCCTCAGACTCTAATGGATAAATAGAAAATTGGAAAAACCGGCTGCATGATGTCTTTGCACTGCGCTGTCTGCGAATCACAAGAGACTTCCACTGCATATCTTCAGAGGTAAGAGAAATACACTACTTTGATGGTTTCGATAGTGTAAAAGAATTTTTGCGAACATTCGAAGCTGAGGTTCCCAGAGAACGGAGGTTATGGGCCCTTAATCTAGCTATGCGTGCAACTCCTGCAAGATGGTGGGACACACATAAGGAGGCGTTCTAGGACTGGGAGGAATGTCAAGACATGATGATCCTATGATTCGAGCCTCCGGTTAAGGTGCGCATCAAGACATTCCTTGGCTGAGGGGACCTGCGTGAACACTTGTTCGCTTGGATGGAGAAGTGGTACGACTGAACTATGGAGGAATGGGTTCACATGTTTATTCATGCATTGGGACCAATCCCCACTGCGTGGTACTTGGATGCGGAGCTGCATCAATGCACGCGCCACTGGGAAACTTTGAAGGATGAATTCATAGGTACATTTGGACTCATAGGGGGGCTCGGAGGTGCTTGAAAAAGCTCCACAGGATATAGATACATTCGTGTTCGGTGAATCCAACACCTCTGCAACATTTGGGGTACCGACGTGGGAAATGCAGATGCAGGATATTGTCAATTGTCGCAATATAACTATAAAAGAATGCAATGAGGATCCATGCAATGTCTCTATCCCAGAATCAGAGGTGGAGTGCGCAGTTGCGGGACCTCCACTGCAGACTGTGGATGTGACAAAGCCTCTAAAATTGCAGGAAGTCAACATTGGCACGGCAAAGCAGCCTAAGTTGGCTAAAATTGGGGACTACTGGATGATGACACTGTAAGCAAGGTTGCTAAATTGCTCACAGAATATCAAGAATTATTCCCGACCAAGTTTTCAGAGCTCAAAGGGATCACAGGGGACCTAGGGGTTATGCGCATCATGCTAAAACCGAATGCGTGCCCTATAAAGTAGCGGCCTTATCGGCTGAACCTTAAGTATAAACATAAAGTTATGGAAGAAATCGATAAAATGCTCACCGCAAGTATTATCGATCCGGTCGAGCAGTCGGATTGGGTAAGTACGATGGTGGTTCAGGAAAAGAAAACAAAGGGAGAAATCTAAATCTGTGTGGACTTACGCAAGTTAAATGGCGACTGTGTACATGACCGCTTTCCGACACCATTCTCTGATGAGATCCTGGATAGCGTAGGAGGCTAGGAAGCATACTCATTCACTGACGGGTTCTCAGGATACCATCAGATCAGAATCACACCAACAGATCGCAACAAAACTACATTTTCCACTGAATGGGGATCCTTTCAGTATATAGTCATGCTGTTTGGAATCAAGAATGCCCTTGCTATCTTCTCGCGGGTAGTTGTTGCAGTGTTTAAGGAATTCATCCACAAATTTCTAGAGGTGTACTTCGATGATTGGACTGTCTTCGGCTTTCTAAAGATGCACGTTTAGAACCTGCGCATGATGTTGAATATCTGCCAGAAACACCAGATTTCATTGAATATCAAGAAATGTATCTTCTGTGTACCCTTTAGAATCTTTCTCGGACATATAGTTTTCTGACAAGGGTTGATGGTGGACCTTGAAAAATTTTCAACTATCATCAATCTGGCAGTGCCTACGACTGAGAAAGAACTGCGTTCTATCCTTGGATATATGGGCTACTATAGAAAATTCATTCAGGGATACACACTAATCACAACACCTCTGGAAAAGTTGCTTAGGAAGAATGTTTCATTTTTTTGGGATGAAAAGTGCCAGAAGAGCTTTGAGCTACTCAAGGAAAAGATGGTATCTACATCTACTCTTATTTTACCCGATTTGGCGAAGTTATTTCATGTTCATGTTGATGCTTCAAGAATTTCCCTGGGAGCAGTACTTATGCAGCCTGGAGCTGGAGACATTGATCACCCAATCACATTTGCTAGTCGGAAACTCTTGGGTGCGGAGCGCAATTATGCCACCACGGAGAGGGAACGGTTGGCCATGGTCTATGCACTACAGAAGTATCGACACTATCTGTTAGGATGACACTTCAAAATGTTCACAGATCATTTGGCTTTGAAGCAACGAGTGAATAAGCCTGTGTTGGGGGGGGAAAATCTGTCGATGGCTTCTGATCTTCCAGGAATACGACTTTGAGATCATTTTCAAGCCAGGGAAATTGAATACCAGGCCAGATCACTTGTCTCGAATTGAGAGTGGTGAGGAACTGACCAACTTGGAGGAAGGGTTGCCTGATGTGCAGCTATTTTCTATTAAGGTGGTTGATGCGCACTTCGCTGACATCGTTGAGTTCCCGACTATGGGCATGGAACCTGTGGGGTATTCAGTGCAACAAAAGAAGGAGCTAGTAGCCTGTGCTACGGATTTTACCATCATCGCAAGACATTTGTATAAGCTGGGCGTAGAAGGAGTGTTGCACAGGTTCGTCCTAGAGCATGAACGATATGATATCTTGGTAGAAGCCCATGATGGGGTAGCAGGAGGTCACTACACAGGGAAAGCAACGACGCAGAAGATCTTAAGAGCTGGCCTATGGTGGTCTACCATGCATATTGACTCTCACAACTATTGTAAAGCCTACGATGCATGCCAATGGACAGGAAGGCCATCGCGTAGAGATGAAATTCCCCTTCAACTGCAGATGGCCGTACAAACCTTTGACAAATGGGCCATCGATTTTGTGGGACCTATTAACCCACCGGGAAAGAAGACAGGTGCGCGTTACATTATAACTGCTACTGATTATGTGACTAGGTGGGCTGAGGCACAAGCAGTGAAGGATTGCACTGCAGATACCGCTGCACACTTCATCTTTGAGTAGATTCTGACCAGATTTGGATGTCCAAAAATCTTGATGAGCGATAGAGGTATGCACTTTGTCAATGAAACCATACAGGCCTTGACGGAAGAATTTCAGATCTATCATGCAAAAAGAACTCCGTATCATCCTCAGGAAAATGATGTAGTCAAAGCTTTTAATAAGGTCTTGGAGCATGCACTGATCAAGGTCTGTAACGCCGATCGGAGCAACTCGGACGTGCACGTTCCGTCTGTTTTATGGGCTTACTGAACCACCTGTAAAAAGTTGACATGGAAGACATCATTTAGGATGGTTTATGGTAAGGAGGCTGTTATGCCCATGGAATATATTGTTCCTAGTCTGCGCATCATAGGCCTCACAAACATGGCAGAGTCTGATATTATGGAGGAGCGGTTAGCATAACTTGTGGCTTTGGAGGAAGACCGTTTCATCGCCAATTACCATCAGCAGGTACATAAGGCATGCGATAAGGCCTGACATGATTGACATATTCATCAAAAAACATTTGCGGAGGATGAATTATTCCTACTCTACGATATTCAGTTTGTGAAACACCCAGGGAAGTTCCGACAGCACTGGCTTGGGCCCTATACAGTTAAGGAAATCATGGATGGTGGAGCTGTACGATTAGCCACCCTATGCAACGATATGCTACCTGGCTACATCAATGGTAGTTGGCTCAAATCATATTGGATCAAATGACTATATGGCCAGAGTAGCTGTATGAAGTGGGCTAGCCCCACCAAGGAAGGTAAGCACAACAGGTACCATGCTCCGCACAGCAGGAAGCCACAGGATTGGAAGCCTAGGGAAGTGCGCCAACGATGTGGAAATAAATTTAGAAGTAATAGACTCAGAATGCAGCAGGTGCGTTGGGAGTGCAAGAGGTATGCTGGGAGCGCAGGGGTGTGCTGGGAGCATAAGGGTACACTGAGCGCACCCAGGGTGTGAAAACTAGGCATCGGAACAGTCAAATCGCGTAAAAATAAAAAATTACTGTTGGATGGAGCAGCCAGTTGACATTTAATGAGGCTATTTCTAGAGATTTCTTACCGTTTAATTTATGGTAAGTTCCACGTGAATTTTACCCTACCGTTGGGAAATCGCCAAAGCTATAAAACGGGCGGGCTAGATCAGACAAGGGTTCTGTATCGCTTGAATAGCTTGTATTTGGCATATTTTTCCTGGCCGAATTTGTGCTGTAATAATTTCTGTACCTATAGTGTCTCTTTCATGTCTAAGAAACCTACCCCATCTGACAGTAGCAATCCCAAGTTTGTCTTTCACGCCAGAATGATGGCCACGAACCCTGCTGAACCTTCGGAACCAGTGACCTCGGTGGAATAAGGAACTGAGGAAGTGGTGGAGATTGAGTCCAAGGTTGAAGAAGTCCTCTCCACGCACGTCATAAAGAAGGAAAAGTAAAAAGTAGAAGGCTCAGGGAAACCCCTGAAACCCGTGAAATTGGTTGGGGGGAAACCCCGTACTTCCCCGCGGAACGTAATATCTCCGAAGGCGACACCCCAGGGGCATGATGCTCAGGAGGAGGCCAAGCTTGCCGGCCTGATCAACTGGTTACCTCCCTTCGTCCGGCCGCGTAGGACCTCAACGCGCACGCCGAAGAACCTTGACGACCTGTTCAATTATTTGCAGATGCCGCTGACCTTGGGAGAGGTCCCTGTCGTTGGTGAACTTGCTGGAAAGCTTCACGAGATCAAATTTGACGATCACGACTTGGCCAATTTGGAGGCCTTCCCTGAGCCGGCACCTGAATTACACCTTGACACAATTAAGGTAGACGATGGGATAAAAATTGTTCCTTAGTGCTGAGTGCATGGATTGGTCAGGTCTGGGCTCCTGAACTTGCTAAGGATGCCACACTTCGGTCACTACAATGTCACTGACCGGTTAGCTCGATAGTTGCTTGCCCTAATTAATGATGGCTACCTGTGGATCTAGGACAATATCCCCATCGACGCTACGTTGTTTCATAGAATTACTGGCCTTCCCATGCACAGACCAAACCCTCTGGAGCGCGTGGATAAAAAGTATGAGGCAGAAACTACTGAGTATGTGCGCAAAACATACCATGTGGAGCGCAATACTTGGGGTTTTATAATCAAGTCCGTCAGTGACCAAGGCACACAATTGGGCACTATGTTTTTGGCGTGCAAGATGATGAGAAAATGTCAGGTCACCTCTATCCCAGCCTATGTGATTCAGTTAGCAGTCCAATGCGGGAAAGGGGATTGTTTTAACTAGGCCCAGTATTTGTGTGATGAGTTTCTGACTAATGTCCACGATTCCCAGGAGCAGGGCCACGCCTTTTTTTATTCCTGGTTACTGTTCCTCATAGCGTTGGTTGCCTGTGAAGCCCTTACGAAGTCATTCCTCCCTGAGCTTACCCCAGGCATGTGCGAAGGGGCTCGCTATGCGCACTGATGGGATTCTAAGGATCCGCAACGTTGCGAGGACAACCAAGTTTTATGGGTCCTCTTTTAGAGTAGCTTGGCCGCAGCCATTAACTCCCGAACATAGTTGTCCCCTACCGTGTATGATAGATACAAGGGAATTGCGTCATTCCAGATCACTATGCACAATGTCCATATCAGAGCACACAAGGATAAAGCTTGGACTTCACTCCCTTATATGGTGGTAGATGAAGAAATTGAAAATGTCATTGCGCTCTAGCCTCCTAACTAGAAGATCCGCTTCAAAATTGGTGCGAAGGAAGTCGAAGGAACCAACACATCAAAAGTCACCCCCCTTGTCATCATCAAGGGTACTAGAGGCGTGACCAAGAGCACCGGGAAGGACATAGGCGTCGAAGCACAAAAGGATGCGCAGCAGAAGCAGATCACTGAGACAGACACAAAAGTAGAGACTCAGCTTGATTCACCACCAGATATGTGTATAGAAGGCTTGAATGCAGGAGGACCTCCCCCCTCGAGGCACGAAGCGAACAAGCGAGCCCGTCAAAGGACCCCAGAAGAAGCAGTGCTCGCAGCAGGCAGAACGAGATGAGACAGTCACGCTGACCAATGGGGACCTCGAACAAATCATTGATGCAGTCTCTCTGGCCATGGAAGACAGATGGGTAGCCTTAGAGGAACACCAGAAAGCTGTGTTCGACACAATCCAGGCTGAGCTCCATGCGCTACAGCTTAAGACAAACACATTGTAGACTAGTGTGACCCAGGTATGCACGCCCTCAGCCACCAGCAACGCAGCACTAGTTGTAGAAGAAAGACGCCTCTGTTCTCTACCTGGTGCGACCCTTGTGATCAGTCCACCCAACCTAGGAATGCAACTCTAGGCCAGTACAAAAGTTCAGCTGAATTTAGCTAGGCTACCTCATGACGCCTTGTAGGGTCTCCACACCTCTTTATATCAGGAAATTCACCATAGGGGACCAACAAGTGCACCAACATCTTGGAGTGGCTGAACAAAAAATTGATGCAAAGAACGCTGAAGTGTGCCTCGCCACCGTGAAGCAAACATAGCTTGAAAACATGATTCACCAACTCTGTGCAGATGTTACCGTAGAAATCTTGGCAACAAGCACCCCTCAGGATCAGGTTGAAAGGTTGGTCGCAGCACTTAAGGCCTCCAGGGTGGAAGTTCAGGTGGTCAAGACACGGATGGAACAGTATATCTCTGATTTGCAGGCTAAGTTGTAGCCCGAAAAACCTATGGAGGTACGGGACCAGCGAAATGCGGTGGTCACCATGGCTACGAACGCCATTACAAGGAAAATCGCGTAGGGTGCCCAATTACTAGAAATAGCCATGCAGCTATGGACCAAGGTCTAGTGCGACCCGATCCTACGAGGGATCAACCAGGACCTGCGGCAGAAAGAAGAAGAGTTCGAGATGTTAAAAGCCACCTTGCCCAGTTTAGTTCCTGATCAACGTTTGACACGGCTGCACACCAGTCACGCCCTCCAAGATGATATTGATGAACTTCAGCAGAAGAAGAAGGTCCTCGAAGACCGCTTGAAGCCTTGGGCTACTGAGGCCCTCAAGATTTCACAAGATATTGATGTGGCGGTTAAGCAGCTAAACCAGACTTTGGAGAGTGTCACCGCCGCGACGGAAGGCTCGATTTCAGAAAAATTGGTTGCCATTGCACAAAATACTGCTGCTCAGAGTGAAGGCGTGCTGCCCCCATTAGCCAAGGAAATCAGATTATTGTAGGCGTAGGTGGATACCCCACCATCACAGTGAATTGGGATGAGTCACAAGATTGTGTTGGGGGGCTGTTGGAACAGGGTCTCCTAAAGTTGCGAATTTTGTCCATTTTTGTATAGTTTTTGTAATATTTAGTCTAATGCAAGGGTTTTTGTTAAGTCCCTATATTAATAGTGTAGTCCCTTATTATGTTAGTGTAGCCCCACTTATTTTTATTGTTGTACCCCTGTAACCCCCATATTGTTATTATTGTGCCCTTACATTATTATTATTAGGTCGGCTAGATTACATTGTGGCCCCACTAGGATTATATTGTGGCCCCATGGACTCCTATATATAGAAGGAGGTTTTGTTCATTTGTATCATCCAAGAATTGTTCATTTATGTAATGTATTGGAGGTTTCCCCCTCGAAGTGGCTCATTTATAAGGCGTTGATATCTCTTTTATTCTCTTTTTGGAACTAGTTACACAACATTTGGTATCAAAGCTTTGGATTCTAGGGTTTCGCTGCTCCAAACAGGTCATCGTGGAATTTTCGCTATAACTTTTTTTCTACGAAGTTTCAGAAGCTGAAATTTTTAGGGTGCGAAGTGGAAATCCTGAGGAAGATTTTCTAAAAATTTCAGAGCTTGGTTCGCAACATTTTCGGAGATATGATCTGTGGAAGTTATGTCTTTTTTCAGGCTCCTAAACAGGTCATCGTGGAATTTGCACTATAACTTTTTTTCTACGAAGGTTCAGAATCTGAAATTCGTATGGTGTGAAGCTGAAATCTAGAGGAAAGTTTTCAAAACATTTCAGATCTTGTTTCACAACATTTTTGGAGATATGATCTGTGGAAAGTAGTGCTTTTTCAGGCTCCTAAATTTCATCTCAAAGAGGTGATCGTGGGAAAAGTGAAATAACTCTCTCTCTGGGCATCGGATTGGAGTGCTGTAAAAAGTGGTCACAAGTACACGGAATTTAGTTTCTTGGCTATCAATTTCAGAGACAAAGGATGAAACAGTGATACGTGGCAAGTCATACAAGTTCTCTCTATTAAAACAGTCCATAATTAAGTCATTGTGGGAGATTGGACACAACTTTGTCTTGGAGAATAAAAATCAGGTCAGACCTGTGGCATTCAAAAGAGAATTCAGAGGGCTATTTCATTTCTGAATTTCAGATATTGAAGAGTTGCAATCACAGAGATAATCCAATTCAAATATCGAGCTCCTCAAAAGAAAGTAAAAGGTGTGTATTGTTTTTCCCGAATTGCATAAATCTTGTTTGAAAAATCAGTTTGAAGTGATTCAAAGGGCCTATTGAGCATATATGTCAGTATTTCGTTCTGAAATGCCTCCTAAAAAGAATTCAACACCCATTAAGCCCTCAAAAATCTATACTATGATGCATGAAGTGGAAGAATTGCAGCATGAGATATCAAAATTACAGTACCAAGTGCAACAAATTTCGATCTTACGAAGAGCAACCGAAGCTGACATAGATGGTTTAAAAGAAGAAATGGAGGCTAATTTGGATGCTTTGAAGGATAAAATAATAGCTAATATGGATGATAAATTAGTGGAAGATGACATCGAGCATCAACAACAAGTTCTCCAACTCTCAAAGGATAACCTAACTTTGGTGCAGAATCTAATGAAACAACAAGAATATCAACATCACATCGAAAGAAGTTCTGAAGCAGTCACAAAAACAAGAAATCGACAAGTACGATCAATTTTAGAGTATCTCAGCAAGTGGAAGAACTTTCCTGTAGAAGATTCCACATGGGAGGATGAGAATTTTATACAGAAGCATCAAGAAATAATCAAGCGTGTAGGACAACACTTGTTTGAAGGAGAGGGGCATGTTAAGTCCCTATATTAATAGTGTAGTCCCTTATTATGTTAGTGTAACCCCACTTATTGTTATTTTCGTACCCCTGTAACCCCCATATTGTTATTATTGTGCCCTTACATTATTATTGTTAGGTCGACGAGGATTACATTGTGGCCCCACTAGGATTATATTGTGGCCCCATGGACTCCTATATATAGAAGGAGGTTTTGTTCATTTGTATCATCCAAGAATTGTTCATTTATGTAATGTATTGGAGGTTGCCCCCTCGAAGTGGCTCATTTCTAAGGCGTTGATATCTCTTTTCTTCTCTTTTTGGAACTGGTTACACAACAGTTTTGGGGTGGGACAAAGCCCCTAATGCATTTTAACGGGTCAAGGGTAGACCAAGAGTCAGCAAACCATTGGATTCATAGGCTAAATCGGTATAAATATATGAGTCTTTTTGAGTCATAGGCAGGAAAGAATTGAGATTGATATTAAGCACGAATTGTTAGATCTGTTGTTGGGTTTTTGGGGAAGGATTCCTGCTGGCTGTGTGCACGAAGCTCCTCTATTCTGCTGTGTGCGGACCCTGCTGGTTGTGTGCACAGGCGGTATTTAGGGATTGTAAGAAGATTCTGGTATTAATATATATGCGAAGTACTGTTGATATCTGATGTGATCTGGATCTGTTCTATTATGATTTATGCGAACTTGGGTTGTACGATTAAGCTGTGAAAGTATTTGTTTGATAGTTGCGAAAGTATCTTTGTTTCTGTTATATGAATCTATGATCTGTTAATTGCTGCCGTTATAGTTGTTGTACTGATAGATTGGTATTACGCATGTGAATGCGAAGGTAATCATTAGATCTGAGCTCTGTGATATAAATCTGTAAATAGATTTGTAAATGTGAAACTTGATAAGCTGGGAACGCAGCTCTGCTTGAATTATCTACTCTCTCTTAGGGTGCAGAAACCTAGTTCCAACACCCTCCCATACTGCTTCGGGTGAGACTTTGGCCTGCACAAGTAGGTCACTGCTGAAAGGGCCAGTAGGATAGGGGTTTGGTGGCAAACCTTAAACCTCCGAACCTGGATCAGGACCCCTTGAGCCAACAATACTCTAGCTATCAGTTCAGATTTTTGTGTAATATCTCCCTCACCTCATGGATTCGACCCCTGAGGATGAGTGGAGGTGGTTTTCATGTCTATTTAGCTCATTTTTTCACATGAGTAAAAGGTTGGAATCAATTTCATTTTGCTACTCGATCAAGGGAACTTGTACTCAGTTTTGGCCAAGCTAATAAAGAGGAGTTGCAACTACATTTATGGGATACCTGAGGTATTGAATGTATTTCATTGTTTCTTCTTCAGTCACATATGTTTGAATGTATTGTTCATCTTCACTTTCATGTCTATGTTATGATCTTTTATAAGTTATAAATTCAGAATACATGCTTGCACATGCTCTGTTTTGGGTAACTGATCATATTTTGTTTCATTATCTTCCGTCTGAGAGAAATACATCTCGTATGCTTCTCTCATCCTCCTTACAGTTTCAAAACCATTCCATAACCATTTCCTTCATGTGATTGTCATTATACCTACCTTGTCCCATTCATCCCTGCTGTTGAGCCCTAAAAATGTCCTTTCCTTTCATCAAATTTCACTTCATTCCATTTGTCATTTATTAGCTATAGGCTTAAAAGATCAATAGGAATGATTAAAATCACTTTAAGAATGCATGCAATGACTGACTTATTATACTTTTGTGGTTTTGTTGTCATAGTGATTTTTTAGCAGACTTAGCTACAGAATGCAGTCATTCACAGCAGCTGATGCATATTCAAGTAACCATCTTTATGTTTACACAAGTTACGATTTCACGAATTGTCATTTTACAGGAAAAGTATGCTGATTATTCCAGAGCTCTCTTCATCATTCCTTGTCCTCCACGAAGGCTGAGTAAAAATCTGAAAGTGGTTATGCACGTGGACAAAGCCAAAACCAAGAAGCAGACTTCTACAAGGATAAGGACTCTACAGGTGTCTTCAAAAAAATACAAGTCCTCAACATGAGTTCTAGTTCGATTTTGATTATAAAAGACACCTATGCCTATTTATACTCAATGACAGTTATGTATTTGCTTATAAAAATAACTCGGGGAACCGAGAAACAATTAGTTGATGTTTTGTTGTTAGTTCTCAAAGACTGTGATACTCTGTTTCTGAGCGTTTTTCCTTTAATGAAAGAAGTATAACTTTGATGCATGATCTGAAGCAACTTTAAGGAGTTAAGGATTCGTGTGCTAATCTGATGGTAGAGGGCCCCTATTGTCCGAAAGGCTTTGTGCATATTTTCTAGATAAGTGACCTTTAACTCTGTTTTGTTCTTAGCGGTTTTAGATTTATATAAATATACATATATGTCATTTACTTACATCAAATATTACAGTCAATCTTGTTCTCATGAGCTGTTCCAATATATCACTAATGCTTGAATGAGATATAGCTGTAGTACTCTTGAGTTAATTGCATTTTAGTTCAGTTCTGTTCATTGCATTTCAGTTCTATTAGTTAATTGCATTTCAGTCCTGTTAATTAGACTTAAAAGACCCTCATTATTTTATAAGCTGCTCTTGTTCTTAACTTCTTCTAACACATCATTATCATATGAACAAGAATTAGTTATATCATTTTGATCTCTTGACTGTTCTGCAATTTCTCATAATTTTACAAACATCCTTTTTCCCAAGTTGTTCCAAGAGATCTCTAACCTTTGAATGAGGCTTAATAGTAACATTTTGAGTTTCAGAATGAGTTAATTCTAGTTTCATAAGTTATTTTAGCATAGGGTTCCTTACTATATTGCAGATAATATTTTCTCAAAATGTTCCAACAAATTTCTAATAACGGATGAGATTTTCTCTATGATATTTTAAGTTGTTTTTTACTAAAGAGAACCTCATTGCATCAAACTAATCCTTTTCTTAGTTTGTTCCAACATACCTCTAATGAAATGAATTGGACTGAGTTTGATGTTATGAGTTACTTTTCTTATCAGCTTTACAATCTGTGGATTAGCATTTTCTGTTCTTAGGTGCCATTCATAGTTTAGAGTAGATTTTATTCTGTTTTAGTGTGATCAGTAACTTCTCTTTGCTAGCAATTCAGTTCTTTTCCCCTTAGTATAAAAACACAAAACCAAAAACACTAGAAAAAAACTAAGCACAATGAAGTAGGAAGAAGATACCTAGGCACATATGGTGCACTTCACTTCAACAGTTTACTAGCCCTGGTTGACAATTTATGACATCAATTTAGGAACACTAAGTTGAGTAGACATTTTGGCGCTGTTGTCGGGGAAGTGTAACTAGGTAGCCTTATTTCTTACCTCTCAAAAATAATGATATGCGTAGAGAAAGAGACTCAAGGGGTAGATTTATAAGAAGCAGAAGCTTGATTCCTAGAACACCACTTGTTCCACCAAGACCAAGAGGCAACACACCTCCAAATCAAACCCACATCCCATAATATACTGATCATAGACTCCCAGAAGACTTGAGATTAAATATTCCATCAGAAAGACCTTCCACTTCATCCACTGAACCTGTCTTAGAAGAAGATTCAAGGACCCCTGCTAGAGACATAAACTTTTCCACTTCCACAGAAGAATCAACCATGGCAAAAGAAGGGGGAGGAGGAGTCTTTAATGGAGAACATACACTATTTGGAGGAGGTAGAGGTAGAGGTAGAGGAGAAGGAGGTAGAGGTGCAGAAGGAGAAGGAGGTAGAGTTGAAGAAGGAGGCAGAGGAAGAGGTAGAAGGGAAATGGGAATCTCTTTTGGGTTTCCTATAGTAGATGAAGAAACCAATGCAACTATGACAAATATTTCACCCTCTGTCCTTCCAAAATTTTATGGAATCAAAAGTGAAGATCCTGAAACCTTCCTATTTGAATTTGAAGTCCTATGTAGAACCTATGATTACTTACAAGATGCCCAAAAACTTAAACTATTCCCTTCAACATTGAAAGGAGCAGCATTAAAATGGTTTATGAGTTTAATCAACAGTTCTATTAGGACATGGGAAGACATGAAACATGCATTTCTAGAGAGGTATTTGGATTACTGTATGCCAGTCAACCATAAGGAGGAAGTTTTTAAAATGCTATAAAAAGAGGATGAAAATCTGGAAGATTTGTTGGAAAGGCTTAACTATAACATCAAGAGAGAAAAAATGGAAAACTTAGATCAAGATACTTTGAAAGCTCTCTTGTTGAAGACAATTAGGGATGAATGGCTAGATATCCTTAATATGATGGGAAAAGGGGATATATCTCAGCTCACATTACCTGAAATAGCTGAATTATGTATCAACCTTTCAAGAGGGAAATCTAAAACTGTAAAAGGACCAAGAGACCCTGCTCTTGCAAGGGCAAGTAAGTCTGCTTCTGGGAAAGTAAGTAGGGCAGAAATAGGACATATGCTTGATGAATTCAAATCTGAAATTTTAGGGAGTCTTAGTGAACAAATAGACACCCTGAAGTTACAAAACAAGCAAAAATCTGAATCTGATGCCTTAGAAATCTTTTGTCCCAAATGTAGAAAGAAGCATGCCTTGAGAGAGTGCCCTTTGGATGCAAAAATAGTAGAGACTTGTGTAATTTGTTCAGAAAAACATGAGACCAAGAGTTTTCCTTCACTTCCTGGTCTTAAAGTTGTCTTTCAAGAAGAAACCCCTACAAATTCCACAGAATCTCTCAATTTTGTCTCTAGGAGGCCTTGGCAAGGACCTCAAACACAAGGATTCCATGATCAGCTGTATAATCAACCCCCACCAAATTGGAATTCTTGGCAGCAACCTTGGCCCCAATTCCAAAATCAATATCAAACTTGGGCACAAGGAGCACAAAATCCCTATGGAAGATAATCTCAGTATTATCAATATCCACCATCTTATCCACCATATCCAAATTTCCCTCCTCAACAAAATCCTCAACAAAATCCACAACATCAAAATCCACCACTTCCATTACCATTTCCTCAGAAAGCAAATCAGTTACTTGCCCAACCCATACCAAACCCCAACAATAAAAATCCTCAGAACACATACATAATAGAAGGCCAACAGTTCCCAACCTATTTGATTACTCCTTTAGACCTTAATGATGTTCAACTTAGGTCTGGAAGAATACTTGAAAAGAAGAAACCTTCTGTAATCATACAAGAGCAAAACAACTCTGAGGAAGATTCTCTACGGGTAAATAAAAGTCTTGAAGAGAACACATCTTTTCAAGACCCAAATATTGAAAAATCAAAACAAAAAGAACCAATAATTTCAACTCCTATATTAGAGTAGCCATCAACATTCACTTCTACACCTCCCTTTCCAGAAAGATTACAAATTGATAAAGGGTGTAGAAAAAAAAATTATGGTGCCTAATTATGATTTCCTAGATGAGCTAAGGAATGTCTATATTAAGATCCCATTACTACAAGCCATCAAGGAAATTCCAATATTAGCAAAGACAATAAAGGAGTTGAGCATGAAAAAAATAGGAAAAAGAATAAAAGAGACAGAAAATTTAACTGGCAGGAAAAATAGAAGACATCATGATGGGTAAGATTGCTATTCAAAAGTATCTAGACCTAGGAAATCCAGTTGTTAAAATACATATCAATGGAATTGAGATCCAAAACACACTTATTGATTTAGGAGCAACAATCAATATCATGAGTAGACAAATCATGGATAAACTAAAACTTCCTAATCTTCTTTTTACACCCACATTATTACAATTAGCAGACAGATCTGTGATTAAACCTAATAGGGTAATAGAAGACATTCTAGTGTCCTTAGATTCTTGGGAGTATCCTGTGGATTTTATGATCCTAACTCCTAAAAATAATCTAGGAGGACATCCTATTATATTAGGAAGACCTTGGTTAGCTACAACTGATGCTTTCATTAGCTGTAGATCCGGTGATATGTACATCTATGATGGTAGTTCAACCAAGAAATTTACCTTGTATCCTCTAGCAAGAACAATTATCGAGTTAGATGATACTCAATGGATTGAGGATGAAGAAGATATACAACCTCTCTTCACAATTTCATAAATTAGTGAAGATAGCCAGATTCTAAATACCTTAGAAAATTTTGAATCCTCTTCAGAATACAAACATGAACAATTTCAAGAAGAATCCAACTTTATCATCAAGACATATGTCTCTTTACTCCATGGATAAATTTGGCAGCTCTACAATTGAGATATTTCCAGGTAAAACTTTAAACATAAACAAGAACCTAGAAAAATTTCAACAAGAAAAGCTAGTCAAAATATTACAGAGACATTCTTCTGCATATGCATGGGAGTACACTGATATGAAAGGGATAAGCCCTAAGACTTGCACTCATCACATCTACATAGAGGAAAATTGTAAACCAATTAGACAACCTCAAAGACGGATGAATCCAAATCTTAGGGAAATTGTTAAAGAAGAATTGCAGAAATTGTTAAATGTCAACTTTATCTATCCCATTTCAGATAGTCAGTGGGTTTCTCCTTTGGTAATTGTGCCAAAGAAAAATAGTAAATGGAGGGTATGTATTGACTACCGAGAATTAAACAAAGCTACTCTTAAAGATCATTTTCCCCTACCTTTCATAGATCAGGTGTTAGATACCTTAGTTGGCAAAAAGTACTTCTCATTTCTAGATGGGTTTAGTGGTTATAATCAAATTCAAGTAGCACTTGAGGATCAAGACAAAACCACATTTACCTGTCCTTGGGGTACCTATGCTTACCGAGTATTGCCATTTGGATTATGCAATGCACCTGCAACATTTCAAAGGGAAGTATTAGGAATATTTTCGGATCTAATACATGATTGTGTAGAGGTATATATGGATGATTTCACAGTTTATGGAAACACATTTGAAGAAGCCTTAACAAACTTGGAATTTTTTTTAAAGAGATGTAAAGAAGCAAATCTTTCACTTAGTCATGAGAAGTGTTTTATGATTTTTACTGAAGGAATTGTTTTAGGACATCACATTTCGGGGGATGGGATTAGAGTTGATGAGTCAAAAGTTGAAGTCATATCTTACTTATCTATTCCAAGTTTTCAAAAATATGTTAGGATTTTTCTAGGATTTACAGGATATTATCGAAGGTTTATAGAAAACTTCACCAAGATAGCATCTCCACTTTTCAAATTACTTACCAAAGACTATGAATTCAAGTGGAATCCTGATTTCCAGTTAGCCTTTGAGACCCTGAAAACAAAAATCTCTGAAGCACCTATTTTAAGGGGACCTAACTGGAAATTACCTTTTCATATTTCAACAGATGCCTCAGATACAACTTTAGGAGCTGTATTGGGACAAAAAGACCTGATTCCTTATGCCATCTACTATACAAGTAAAAATTTGACCCCTTCGGAGTTAAATTATACTGTAACTGAAAAAGAGTTCTTAGCTATTGTTCATGCCATAAATAAATTCAGACACTATATAACAGGCTATGAAACTTTTGTTCACACAGATCACTCTGCAATTAAATATCTAATGAACAAATCAATTACTAATGGCAGAGTCATAAGATGGTTATTGCTTTTACAGGAATTCAACATCACCATTTTAGATAGGCATGGGAAACAAAACACAGTAGCTGATTTTCTATCTAGACTCCAAAACATTAAAGACAATACTCCAGTTGAAGATCAATTCCCTGATGAATATCTTTTTGCAATTTCTACTCAAACTCCTTGGTTTGCTAACATTGCTAATTATCTAGTTTCAGGGAAATTTCCTTCAATAATGAATGCAAGAGACAAAAGAAAGATAATTTATGACAGTGCACAATATTCATGGGTTGCTAATGAGTTATACAAAACAGGTCCAGACTTTATCATTAGGAGATGTGTTCGAGAAGATGAGATGCCTGAGATCCTCAAGGCATGTCATGATGAACCTTGTGGTGGACACTTTGCTGATAAAAGGACAACTTATAAGATCCTTCATTTAGGATACTATTGGCCATCCCTTTTTAAAGATGCTAAAGAGTATGTCAAAAGGTGTGACAGTTGCCAAAGGGTAGGGAAACCTTCTCCTTCAGGTGAGATGCCATTGCAACCTCAGGTACATATTGAACCTTTTGAGAAATGGGCTTTAGATTTTGTAGGACCTATTAGTCCTCCATCAAGATAAAAGAAATATATATTAGTTTGCACTAATTATGTTACCAAATGGGTAGAGGCCAAGCCATTACTTTCTGCTACTGAATTATCTGTAGTTAATTTTCTTTTTGAGGATATTTTTACTCATTTTGGTGTCCCAAGAGAAATTGTTACAGATCAAGGAGCTCAATTCACATCAAAGCTAGTGGAACAAATGGTGGAGAGGTACAAAATCAGACACAGAAAATCTACTCCCTATCATCCACAAGAAAATGGTCAAGTGGAATCTACTAATAAGGTCATTGAAGGGATCCTAACAAAGACTATTCATTTACATAGAAGAGATTGGGCAGACAGGCTTCCTAAAGCCTTGTGGGCCTATAGAACTACATGGAGAAGCACAACAGGTCATACCCCTTATGAACTTGTTTATGGAAAACAAGTCTTGTTTCCCATAGAGTTTCAGATTCAAACTTTTAAAATGGCAGTCCAGCTAGGACTTGATCTAATAGAGGCACAAAAGCACAGATTGGAGTAGATTAATGAATTGGATGAGATCAGACAGGATGCAGTCCAGAGAACAAATATAGTCCAACAACAAAGGACTAGATGGCATGATAAGTACATTAAGGAAAATAAATTCAAAGAAGGTGACTGGGCCCTCTTGTTTGATTCAAAGTTCAAAGATTTTCAAGGTAAATTCCAAACACATTGGCTTGGGCCATATGAAATTGTGAATTTTTTTTACAATGGAGCAATAAAAATCAGGACAATAGATGAAGATAAGGTGACTTTTCTTGTAAATGGTCATAGATTGAAACTATATCATAAGCCACTTTCAAGAGAAGAATTTGTCAAGAGATTCCAAGAGAACAGTGATGTGAAGTTAATGAAGAAGAATCCTTCTTCTTCATCAACTTAATTGTATTTTCTGAAATCAGATGATGAAAAAAAAAAGTATAAACATGAAAACTAATCATTGATTAGCATGTTTATACAGAAAAGATAAGGTGAAAATCAGAATCCTTCTGACACTTTAGCTTTTCAAAAGTGTCCTTTTCCTGCAAACAACTATCATAAAATCATAAGTGCAGGCTCATTTTACATATCACATTCCACTTATGATCCATTTCATTCCATCATATCTCACTTCATCCATATTTCATTCACTCCATTCATCCATACTTCATTCACTCCATTTCATGATTCATCTCATTTCATTTCAGATTTTCAAAATTGATCTTTTTCTGCAATTGAGTATTACAAATCATAAGTTGCAGGTCACTTTTCATATTTCATTCCACTCCACATTTATGATCAATTTCATTCCATCATATTTCACTTCATTCATGCTTCATTCCACTATTTTCATGATCCATTTTTTTTCATACTTCATTCCATCCATATTCAAATCATTTCATTCCATGTCTCAAAGCTTTTACAGGTACATTCTGCAGCCAGATATTCTGCATCCAGACATTTTGCAGCCAGACATTCTGCAGCCAGATATTCTACAGCCAACCATTCAGCAACCACTTGTTCAGAAGAAAATTGATCCTACACACCTACTTCAACAAGAAAAATCAAAAGGATTATGAAGACTGAAAGATCAATAGTTTTCAAAGGAAAGACAAAGCATATTAAAACATCAAAAATCAAAAGAAAGGCTAAGGTAAAATTGTGTGAAATTATTATGATAGTAGATTATGAAAGATATAGTATGGTTAAGTCATATGTATGTTTCATAAAGTAATTTTGATTATTCGTATTGATCAAGCCTATCATAAAATCCTTGAACAAATCCCTTCCATTCCGCTCCATATCAAATCATCATTTATTAAAAGTTAACGGTCAGTACTTGAAGTGACCTATTAGGTCACGTCACTAACCCGAAATATTCATTGATGATTTTGAAATCCTCATGAGATTTCTCCACGGTATTTTACTCCATGAAAACTCTCAAACTCAATCATTCGTATGATTTACCCTCACCATATTTCACTCATCCCATATCCACTTCATGTCATTTTTCTGTAGCCAATTCCTGTCTACAGAAACAGAGAAGTCATATTTAGGGTGAAACAACCCTCTACAGCTATTTTTACCTCAGATAGGAGAGCAGTAACAGAGCAGTAAATTGAAGTTGAGGAAAAGAAGCCATGGGAATTATTGTAAGGTCCGAGCCATTTGGAACCAAATATCTAGAAGGTTACCCACAGATTAAAGAGATGTTACAGCAGGTTGGATGGATAAAGTTTTTGGATAAGTTCAATGGATTTCACAAGGAGGTCACCGAATCATTTGCCTGGTCATTCAATGGGTCAGAAGTTGAAATAGGTGATTTCAAGTTCATTATCACAGAATCCTTCAGAGCTGAAGCAACAGAGTTGCCAAGGCAAGGTGAACGATGGTTTAAAAACAAATAATTTCACAATGAAGCATGGATACAAATGCTAAAAACACCAGGTATGGATATTTTAGTTTTCAAGAAAGGCATTCCTAGTTCAACCTTGAAAAATAAATGGCGAAATATGTTGCTAATTATACAAAAGTTTTTAACCTGTGAAGGAAGGTTTGGCACCCTATATGTTTATCACATTCGGCTTATGATGAATTTCCTAGATGAAGAGATAAATTTACCCTTTTTCTTGCTCCATATCCTAAAGAGGATGGCTTCTAATGTCCAAAAAAGAGTTCAGTTCTTGGAAACCACCTTATATCATCATGGCCTAGTTAAAATTCTAATTGAGCATCATTTGAAAAAGGTAGGAGATAGTTGGGATGAGTTCCTCTTGAGAAATCATTTTGAAGAACCTAAAGAAACTATGTCTAAAGTAAAACTTGTAAGAAGAAGCAGGAGAGGAAAAATTGCCAAATCTTTTGAAATTAAAACTGATAAAACAATACAAGAAGACAGTGAGGAGATTATCTCTGTAAAATTGGCTAAAATCAAGAAACAAATAAAAAAGGAAAAGATAATAAGAAAGGATGCTAAGAAGAGAGGTGAGGGACCATCTAAACTGAGAAGAAGTCATAGGCTTAAAGGAATATTGAAGAAGACAGGAGTTAAAAAAACAGGAATCATAGATATTGAAGATGAAGAGACACCAATTGACAGATCTCCTGAGTACCAATACGAAAAAAATCCTGATAGAGGAACTCCGGAGGTAGACCCAGCCCAACAACAGATCTATAATTATGTTGAATCATTAGAAAAAAGAGCCTCAGAAAACAGAGAAAGAACTCCTAGCCCACAAGGATCTTCAATTGAAGTGCTGAGGAGAGACAAATATGAATTGGAAGTACTCAATAGGAACATAAAAAATGAAAATGAAATTTTAAGGGAACAATTCAAACTAAAAAGTGACATGAACACAACTCTCTCTCTGCAAATGGAAAAATTGTACAAGGCTAGTGAGAAACTGAAGAATAAAAACAAGAAGTTGAATAGGGCACTTATAAATCTGAGGTTCAAATTGGTCATAAGGAAGCCTAGGATGCCATTGAACACCAAGCAAAGCAAAAAAAGGAAGCTAGATGTCTTGGCTGAAGTTTCAGAATACATGGATTGATTGCATGAGGACATGCAAAAGTTTTGCAGTGGGGGTATGTTGAGCCCTAAAGATGTCCTTTCCTTTCACCAAATTTCACTTCATTCCATTTGTCCTTTATTAGCTATAGGCTTAAAAGATCAATAGGAATGATTAAAATCACTTTAAGAATGCATGCAATGACTGACTTATTATACTTTTGTGGTTTTGTTGTCATAGTGATTTTTTAGCAGACTTAGCTACAGAATGCAGTCATTCTGTAGCTAGTCGCATATTCCGTAGCCATCTTTATGTTTACACAGGTTACAGGTGTCATTTGAGGGAAAGACACATATGGTTAAATTCCAGAACTCTCCTACATCATTCCTTGTCCTCCACGAAGGCTGAGCAAAAATCTGAAAGTGGTTATGCACGTGGACAAAGCCAAAACCAAGAAGAAGACTTCTACAAGGATAAGGACTCTGCAGGTGTCTTCAGCAAAATACGAGTCCTCAACAGGAGTTCTAGTTCGATTTTGATTATAAAAGACACCTATGCCTATTTCTACTCAATGACAGTTATGTATTTGCTTATAAAAATAACTCGGTGAACCGAGAAACAGTTAGTTGATGTTTTGTTGTTAGTTCTCAAAGACTGTGATACTCTGTTTCTGAGCATTTTTCCTTTAATGAAAGAAGTATAACTTTGATGCATGATCTGAAGCAATTTTAAGGAGTTAAGGATTCGTGTGCCAATCTGATGGTAGAGGGCCCCTACTGTCCGAAAGGCTTTGTGCACATTTTCTAGATAAGTGACCTTTAACTCTGTTTTGTTCTTAACTTAGGCAGTTTTCTGAGTTTATCCTCTTGCATCATACTTATGTCATTTACTTACATCGAATATTACAGTCAATCTTGTTCTCATGAGCTGTTCCAATATATCACTAATGCGTGAATGAGATATAGTTGTAGTACTCTTGAGTTAATTGCATTTTAGTTCAGTTCTGTTCATTGCATTTCAGTTCTATTAGTTAATTGCATTTCAGTCCTGTTAATTAGACTTAAAAGACCCTCATTATTTTATAAGCTTCTCTTGTTCTTAACTTCTTCTAACACATCATTATCATATGAACAAGAATTAGTTATATCATTTTGAGCTCTTGACTGTTCTGCAATTTCTCATAATTTTACAAACAACCTTTTTCCCAAGTTGTTCCAAGAGATCTCTAACCTTTGAACGAGGCTTAATAGTAACATTTTGAGTTGCAGAATGAGTTAATTCTAGTGTCATAATTTATTTTAGCATAGGGTTCCTTACTATGTTGCAGATAATATTTTCTCAAAATGTTCCAACAAATTTCTAATAACGAATGAGATTTTCTCTGTGATGTTTTAAGTTGTTGTTTACTAAAGAGAACCTCATTGCATCAAAATAATCCTTTTCTCAGTTTGTTCCAACATACCTCTAATGAAATGAATTGGACTGAGTTTAATGTTATGAGTTACTTTTCTTATCAGCTTTACAATCTGTGGATTAGAATTTTATATTCTTAGGTGCCATTCATAGTTTAGAGTAGATTTTATTATGTTTTAGTGTGTTCAGTAACTTCTCTTTGCTAGCAATTCAGTTCTTTTCCCCTTAGTATAAAAACACAAAACCAAAAAAACTAGAAAAACACTAAGCACAACGAAGTAGGAAGAAGATACCTAGGCACATATGGTGCACTTCACTTCAACGGTTTACTAGCCCTGGTTGACAATTTATAACATCAATTTAGGAGCACTAAGTTGAGTAGACACCTGCAACCTTAAATCTATTGCCCTGACCTAGCTTTTCCTTGACCTAATTCCATTATCTATTGATGTACCCAACCAAACCAAATAAAAGCAACCTCTGCATATCATACCTATCCTAAAACCCTAATTTCTCTAGCCCTCCTGGCTGTGACCCTTTGGAGAGAGCCCTCATGGGCTTGATAGGGCTAGCTATCAAGTCAAAAGCTTGGTTTGTGGTTACCTCTGTTGTGATTCCTTCCTCAGCCTTGGGAATCTGGTGGAGGGATAACATACTAGCGCCATTGCCGAGGAACGAAAAGACAAATATTCCCTGGGTGTACGAAAAATATCAGATCTGATTGTTGATGGTGAATAATGATCAGGCACAAGAAGTCTATGCATCATTCACCTAATGACTCCAGTGTCGAAAAATCCCAAGATTCAGGATTCTCATGCAATTCCACTCTTCAAGAACCATTAGCCTGAAGAAGTTCTTGGTGACTCATGCTTGTCAAAATGGATTTAATTGATCGAAGGTATCCTTCACTGAATCGAGCTCATATTCCTAGTTTTCCAAACTGTATTCCTCGTATATATTGGCAATTAGGACTGTCAAAGTTTAAGGGTCAAGACGGTGAAGATGCTAGTTTGCATTTGGTCAAGTTTCATTTGCATATTCATAGACTAAAGATTGAGTTTCCTGAAGATTGTCTGATGAATATGTTTATAGCTACCTTGGAGGAAAAAGAGAGATCATGGTATGAGGATCTACCATCTTCTAGTTTATATTCTATAAAGGAATTTCATTCAATTTTCTTTCAACATTATCAAAGCTTTAATTCTTCCTTGTCGATGATTTATAGTTGTTATGAGATCTCTGATAATTTCATTGAGTTTCTTGAATAGTTGTATGGGGATGAAGAATGTTTAGATGATGAGATCATAGAATCCATTCATGTTTTTTCTTCCCAAAAAGAATCAAAAGTTTCCTCCTTGGATGAAGAGATCCTTGAGCCTTTGCATGATAACCCTTTCCATCACCAACAAGAATCAGTAGCTCCCTCCTTAGATGAGATACATTGGAACCAAGAAAGAGAAGTGCCAATTCCTGATCCTAAAAATGAAAATATCCAAATCAATGTAAATTTATTTAAAACTCAATTTTCTCCTTTGTCTGAATATGAAATAGATCAGCTCCTGAAAAATCATGTTACAGTCCAAGAAAATGTAGATTTGCAGCTCTTACAGTGTTCACATAGTCAATAATGTGTGAGTGAATCATATTCCATTATTGAAAATGAAATTCTAAGTTTGAATGATGATATTCACGAGACTGATGAGGCCATACAAGTAGTTGTTGTGAGTAAACCGATTTGTGATGATGATTTCCTGCAAGGAGATCAACTAACATATATTGTTTTCTCTCATGAAAAAGATAGGGCGGTTATGTTTAACAATATTGAAGGATGTTTTCTATTCGAAGATGATTTAGAATATGAATTTGAGGAGTATGAGCCTACTAGATACATTATGCCAGAGAAATAATTGGAGTTTCTCATGCTTCAAGAATTTGCAGCCAACACTCAAATAGCATAAAATCATACTTCCTTATGCTCTCCTATGGATCAACAACCAAGTGTTCTTTCAGATCAGAATGAAGAGTGTGCTTGTGTTTTTTTCTGGATCTCAAGACAAGGTAACATTTCATATTTTTGAAGATCCTTTTACTGATTTCTACAGTTAGCATGGAAGATTTATTTTCTTGTTTTCATGGACTAGAAGCGCATGTTCAGTAGACACTTGGAGTAGCCTAGTTTTTGTTTTTTCTTCCTGCTCGAGGAAAATGAGAGCAGAATTTTAGTAAGTAGCCATCTGCTGGATTGGCTACACTGGAAGGATCACTTCACATGATTGTACATATGTCTTCAGCAGGCAGGTGGTTGTCATCAGGATTTGAAGCCCTCAAGTCTCGGTGATGTACTGCCATCAATAAGTTTAGTAAGTTATTTATTTGAGTTAGTTTCATTCAGTTTGTGTCATTTAGTTGTCAAATAGTTAGTCCTACCTTTCAATTTTAGTTATTTTTGACCGTATTTGGCCCAATGGAAGAAAACACTGATCTGCTCAACTCAGAGATATGCAGTTCTTGACACCTCTTTCAGAGTTTCCATCCCCAATAAGGCCAATGTTAGTGTCAGAATATGCATTCTACCACCAGTGATCAATATCACTCTTTTCATTCTCATTTTAGGTGTCCCACTCTGAAATTTTTATATCATTCCATTAGGTCAAGCTAAAAATTGTTTCACTGATGGTAGCCCTACTCAATAAAACCTCACTCTCCCTTAGAAAATCACATTTGATGACTCACCTTCATGTCTTGTTGAGCATAAAAACACCTATGAAAATATCATTTCATCATGTCTTATCTCAGTCAAAGTCAATTATGACAGTCAGGTCATTCAAGGTCCCATTAGGTCATTAGGACACTGGGAAGGCACTCAAATTCAGCCTTGAACATAGGTCATTATTTCTGCCTGGATGCTGCACGTTTTACAAGGAAATTGTGTTTTTGCAATCTTTAGAAAATTTCTGAGTTGCACGCTAATTTTGATTTTTACCTTGGGAAATATTGAATTTACCTATGTAAATGATGAAGATGAATGTAATTATTATGTTTTTACTATTTACTAGGGTAAATACATTAGGTAAATCAAGCATATGAGGTGTAATGAATCAGTTCACTTGAGATAGGAATGAGTCACTTTTATCATCCTATACTCTACCTATCAATTCAAATTTTTGTGTAATATCTCCTTCACCTCATGGATTCGACCCCTGAGGATGAGTGGAGGTGGTTTTCATGTTTATTTAGCTCAAATTTTCACATGAGTCAAAGGTTGGAATCAGTTTCATTTTCCCACTTGATCTAGGGAACTTGTACTCAGTTTTGGCCAAGCTAATAAAGAGGAGTTGCAGCTACATTTATGGGATACATGTGGTATTGAATGTATTTCATTGTTTCTTCTTCAATCACATATGTTTGAATGTATTGTTAATGTTCACTTTCATGTCTGTTGTATGATATTTTATAAGTTAGAAATCCAGAATACATGCTTGCACATGCTCTGTTTTGGGTAACTGATCATATTTTGTTTCATTATCTTATGTCTAAGAGAAATATATCTCTTATGCTTCTCTTAGCCTCCTTACAATTTCAAAACCATTCCATAACCATTTCCTTCATGTGATTGGAATTATACCTACCTTTCCCCATTCATCCCTGCGACCCTATATCTATTACCCTGACCTAGCTTTTCCTTGACATAATTCCATTATCTACTGATGTACCCAACCAAACCAAATAAAAACAACCCCTGTATATCATACCTATCCTAAAACACTAATTTATCCAGCCCTCTTGGCTGTGACCTTTTGGAGAGAGCCCTCTGGATTGATAGGGCTAACTATCAAGTCAAAATCTTGGTTTGTGGTTACCTCTATTGGGATTCCTTCCTCAGCCTTGGGAATCTGGTGGAGCAATAACAAGAAGCTCCAAACCATATTTGTTCTGATTACTCGTCCAATAATATTATTGGGATTATTTCCTGGGCGTTAATAACATCTATCAATTTTCTATACCATTCTGAAAAATCTTCTTCATTAATTTCCTTGCTTCTAGGATCTCCAGAGACTCTCCATGGTGTGGTATTTAAGTGCTAACAATTGTTCTTCAGTTACCTATGAAATCGGTCTCTTTCCTAGTGGACACCACTTCCATATTTCTTGTGCCATTATCAGGTATCCATAGATGAATCCCGTAGCTCTTCAAAAAATTTCCTCAAAGGCCTAAAAAATTTCTTGCAACAAAAAAACACACTAGTTGAGTTGTGCTCCTTGCACATAGTGCTCCACAACCGATATGGTGTCCAACGTGCATTCTCCCTTTGTATAGTGTCACATTTTTTTCCCTGCAATCACGTAACATGCAAATTTGATGTTGGGCATGTTTATCATGTCTATCCTTTCCCCCTTCCCTCCTCTTTTTGTGTCATACTTCCTGTAGTAGTCCTTCTCTCCAACTTTATTTTCTCTCTTGGAGGTGTTTTGGAATGCTATAGCCACATCGTTCCTCGTTTCTGAAAGCCCAGTGAGGCGGTGGATGTTGTCTACGTGAATATTTATTTCTCTTCCAAGCCATAGGGAGTCGTTATGATTCCTGCTAATAAAAAATTATGTGCATTGCATTGCCGCTCCTTGTGTACCAAAAACTGGTAGGCTCCGCAGATGTAAAATTATCAATCTTTGAATTCCTTGAAAAACTTTATGGACTCGAGCTACTTCATTGATGTTTTCTTTGATATAATTTTCTATGTATACTTGCCTCTTAAGCATTGTGAACTAAAATGAATCAGTAAAAAAAGTGTCTATCAAAGATGCATTATCATATTTTCCTATAACTGGCTCTAACTTTTGAATCCTTTGGTCAAGTTCTGGATCCACCATTGATACCACTTCCTTTGTCATACTACTTCTTCTCTGATATACTGTTGTTATTGCTGGTCTATGATTTCGAAGCTCTACTGGTGTGCTATTGCTAACCATTATGGAAACATTTTTCTTCTCCATTTATCTACTTCTTGACACACTGGTTTTTTCTTCATCCAAACAAAATAAGTAGGAGTTTTGACACAATGGGAGTTGATGAGACTGTATAAATAATTATTTTTTAGGTTCACTCTGCGGCTACAATCGTGTGAGTGGTTAACGTGGGTGAGGTGGACTCTGACTCTACTGATGGTGGTCTCGGAAATTGAACGGACGTGATGGGAAATTATTATGGCTTGATATGGAAACTTTATTACGAAATGATGTTTCCAATTACGAAAAATATTTCCAAAATTTTGACTGACACTACAGACTGGCACCTACATGATGGATAATTATGGTGAAATGATGGTCAACATCATAAGTCGTATGGTATTCTCCCCCCGACCACAATTTCTTGCGGGATGGTCCCCATTCCGCAACTGTGTAGCGGGGTATTATTTGTGACAAAGACGTTATTTGATGGCTTATTTTTTATTGTTCTTGCAGAAATGGCTTACCTAACCTATAGACTTCTCTCAGGTGTGAGAGATTTATTTTAAATAGAATTCAAAGTGATCATTCATGGAAGAGTTTCAAGCGTGCACCATTGACCCAACCAAGAAATACTATACCATCTAGATGTGCAAGCTTAATAGCTCCTGAATATCAGATATTTGTGACATAGAAAGACCCCAAACAATGCATTTGCATTTTTCCTGGAAATTTTTGGAACTTGTTATCATATAAAAGGACACAAATTCCAATGGTAAATGTTTTTTTCTTGACGTGTCAATCATGCCAAGCCTTTTTATGCTGCTTCTGGGCTGATAAATGAAAATTCCGTAAGGAATCTTGATTCCTCCAATTCTTGAAATTATCGTAAGTTCTTTTCTATAGACTCTTCTTCAGACATTTGGGTTGTTGTGGCAATAAAGAGACTGGGAATAATAAATTCTGCTGGTACAACCACTTCTCTTCCATACACCAGCTGGAATGGTTTCTGATTATGCAATCTCTTTACCGTGATTGTGTATGCCCATAATGTATCTGGGATCCTCTCATCCCAGTCGTCTCAATTTTTACTACATACTTTTGTCAGGCCCTTCTCTAAAATTTTATTGAAAGCCTCTACGGTCCCATTTGCCTTTGGGTGGTACAGGATGCTTTTGTGATGTTGTATCATAAATTTTTGCAATAACGATTGGACTGTGGCATTAATGAAGTGCGTCCCTTGATCGCTTGTTAAACTCCTCGGGCAACCAAATTTGGTAATTATGTTTTAAAAAATGAATCTAGCTGTTGTATCAGCAGTACAATCCTTTACTGGCACTGCTTCAACCCATCTAGTTAGGTATTATGTTGCGGTTATGATGTATCTTACTTGTGAGTGGCGTGCAACTAGAGCTATGTGTCTGATGAAATCCATTTCCCACTTTTCAAATGCTTGTATTTTTATTACAAGATGTAATGGTAGCTCTTCCATGTTTGAAGGTTTACCAGTCCTCTGATATACATCACATTTTTTTACATATTCATTTTCATCCTTGTGTACGGTGGGCCACAATAACCCTGCTTGTAGTAGTTTCCTTGCAGTGAATTTTCCCCAACATGTCCTCCTGCAACTCCATTATGACATTCCCATAGAATCTCTGTCCACGCATGATCCAAGACACGCCTTCTTAATACTTGATCTAATCCCATTTTGTATAATTGGCCTGCAATGAGTTGGTAATCCATTGCTATGACTACCAAGTTCTTTATTTGGTATGTTGTATATTATTCTGGACACCTTCCCTTAACCAGAAATATTGCTATGTGTTCCAAATAGTCTGGTATAGCTTCCATCTGAAACAAATCTGCATCTGGTAACTGATCATCAATCGATCCTCCGTTCTCTCCTGATTCAAGTCTTGAAAAATGGTCGGGTCCTACATTCAGCTTCCCTGCATTAACTATTACCTCAAACATGAATTCTTGGAATAATAGCAGCCATCTACAAATACAACCTTCTAGCACCATTTTATTTACCAAATATTTGAGTGTTGAATGGTCTGTGAAGAATTTGAATGATCCCCCCAGCAGATAGTGGCAGAATTTTTGTAGCGAGTAGACCATCACAAGTGCTTCCCTTTCTGTAGTTGTATAATTATTCTCCATATTTGATAGTTTCCAGTTGGAAAATTATATCAGATAGTCTAGATTTGTCTCCCATGGTTGCGCTAGCACTGCCCCTAACGCGATGCTAGAAGAGTCAATGTGCACATGAAACTTTTTATCCCAATTAGGGTATACCAAGATAGGTGCACTTGCTAGATTTTCCTTTAGTATGTCCAGTGCTTTGTTACACTCCTTGATCCAAGTGAACTGTTCTATTTTCTTTAGTAACTTCTCCAATGGGGCTATAATGTGGGAATAGTTGCGAATAAACCTCCTGTAGTAGCATGTATGCCTTAGAGTGGATCTTATTTGCTTAAGATTTTCCGGGTGGTACATATTAACGATTACTGCAAATTTAGCAGGGCCCACACATACTCCATCCTTGCACACTACATGACCCAACAATGTTTTGAATGGAACTACGAAGATGCATCTATTTACATTTAAAGAGATTTGTAGCTGCCTGTGACGATCAAACACTATGTGGAGTAGAATTTTGTTTTTTTTCAACAAACTGTATATAGTCCAATAATCCATGTAAATGCCAGAAATCTATGAATATATTCTCTGAATTCTTCTATAACTGCCCTTGAGAATATTGCTGGTGCATTTTTAAGTCCAAAAGGCAAGACATGATAGGCATAAGAGCCCCATTTAGTTGTAAATGTGGTCTTCTTTTTGTCCTCCTCAGCTATTTTGACCCGATGGTACCCAGAGAATCCATCTGTGAAAGAATAAGCTTCATTCCCTGCTACATTGTCTAACACTTCATCACTAAATGGTGTAGGAAAAGGATTATGCACACATGCATTATTCAGACTACGGTAGTCGATGCATACTCTTATTTCTAACTTATTCTTTTTATTCTGAATAATGATGTGACTGACCCACTCTACTTCCTTAACTGAAAATATCAGCCCCGCCTCTAGCATTTTATCAATCTCCTTCTTCAACTTTTGTTTTACCTTGGGATTCAATTGATATGGTCAGTGTTTCATTGTTATGGCGTCTGTTTTTAGCATTATGTGCATTTCCCCCAAATCTCCTTTGATGTGTTTTAGTTCTGCAACAGAAGAGGGAAACAGATGTTCATACTCTGCTAATAAATAAAAAATTTCTTTTGTTGTTTCTTCATTCTAGTAGTGTCGAATGGAAGCTAATTTGGGCTTCGCAGTACTTCCAATATTATGCTTTTTAAATTTGAGTGGAAGTAAGTGGAGTCCCTTTGTAATAGGCTCATCTTTGATTTTCCACTCCCTTTCCTTTTCTTCAAACGATAAGTGTCTCAGGTTTTCAAAATCATCATCATCCATTTCCTGATCTATTTTGCTACAGGCCACTGCTTCTCGATTACTTGATTCAAGAATTTTGTTCAAAGTGACCCTATCTATCGTCTCCACAGGCCCTATTGTGAACATGATCCTCTTCATGGATTACAAAGCATCTGTTAGTTGTTTAGCGTCCTCTTTAAAAGAAAATATTTCTAGAAGCCTATAAAACAATAATTCCCAATTACTTGTCTGTCTCTTATGCACCCACAAGTTCTTGGGGTAGTCTTCAAGTTTTCACCGTTCTTCACAGTCTTTTATGTAGGATTGGGGGTCTGAAGCTCCCCTGTACCTATCATCCGGTTTCGGTCCTGTCGATTCTTGGAACCTTGTACTTAAAGCCTTCACCACATCTTCCCATCTCCATAGGTGGTTGCAATGGTTTCCCCACCACCTCGAAGAGGTTGATTGCAATGCCACATTCATTAATGGAATTATGTGTTCCTTAGGGACAATATCATCTACTTTATTGATAAAAGTGTTAACACTTTCCATACTAGTAAGAGTAGGGTAACCTCTTACCTCTGTCCTGATCTAGTTGACTCCGTGAATGGTATCGCACCTCCTGGTATTGACTGTATACCCTCCTTGTTTCCAGTCATCCCCCGCCACCTCAGACCCCACCTCGAAGCTCTGGACACTCCTCCATATTACTAATGATTCTTCTATCTGATTAATATAGTATTCCCTTTCCCCCCCTGTCATCGAGTATAATTGGTCTAGGAGTCCATGATATTTTCTGGTGTAAATAGTTTATATGTACTGAGGCCATTGATATGGATCTAATGGATGAATCACCTTGACCTCTCAACGAAACCATTTTTTGGAGAAATAATTAATTCTGGGCATGACCCAGGTTTAGGCTTAGAGGCCAAAAAGGTCCTATTGTAGTCTAGGACAATGTCGACATTTTCACCTTGCTCAAGGAAGAGCAAGGAGTCTCACCAAAGGTGTGTCGTGACCTTACTGAGATAAGAGAACTAGAGCCATAGTATCGATGTTACTTTTACCCTCTATGATATAATGTCATTACACTATTATCATGCACAAAAAACTATCATTACCCATTATTCAAACAATATACAAATCACATCAGATACATCAAAAAGTACTATCTGAAAATTTTAATTAGTCCTCTAAAGCATCATACACAGAAACATATTCATCTTTACACAAAAATGACCACAACCAATGTATATATATATATATATATATATCGACTATCAACACAAATATTTACGTCAAATATCAAAGTCTGCGAAAAGATCTTTTCACGAAACCCAAAACCCAAGACTAACTGCTTCCTCAGTTCTCTTTCTTCCTTATCTACCCTCTTCTTTCCACACTGACAATCCTTTCTTCTTTTCCGCTTGGCTGCTTTAGCACGCTCTGTTGTTCCTCGTTCTGTTTTTCTTTTCATTCTGCTACTTGAAGTCTCTCTTCTTGTTCATTTCCATTTGTTCTTGCCACTTGTGCAACTGTCCACCCACAACCTACCACCTGCCCAATGACTATCCACAACTCGCCACTTTCGCAACTTCTGGCCCACAACTTCCAAAACGGTTTGATGTTTTTCCAATACAAAGGCCCCAAAAGTACTCGATCCCATGGATTGATGACCTTCTAGACCAAATCACGGGGGACAAATATTTCTACAAGATCGAATTGAAGTCTGGGTATCACCAAGTACCAATCAAACCTTTCGATGTGTGGAAGACTGCCTTATAATCCATGGAGGGACTTTTTAAATGGTTGGTCATGAATTTCGGGTTGATGAATGCTCCCCAAACTTCATGAGGATGATGGATGACATCTTGTGTCCATTCAACAACTCATTTGTAGTGGTGTACTTGGATGATATCCTCATCTTCAACCAGACTTGGGAAGAGAACCTCCACCACATCCAACGGGTCCTTCGAACACTATGGCAATACAAGTTGTGTGCCAATTTGGAGAATTTCACTTTTGGCATGACCTAGGTTCAATATTTGGGATTATACATTATTGATGAGTGGGGGTTGCATGTTGATCCAACCAAGATCCAAGTCATTCGAGGTTTACCAGGCGAAACCACTCTAACAGAGCTCCACATCTTTCTAGGTTCTAGTTTCTGTCATCGGTTCATGTTGGGATTCTCTCATATCACTTGGCCCTTGAGTCAAGTCACCAAGGGAGGAGAAAAATCAACATTCGTTTGGTCTGAATCTCAACAAAAGGTGTTCGTAGAGTTGAAAAATCACCTCTTCTCTGCACTCGTGCTCAATTACCAAACTTGAAACAAACATTTGATATCGAGACAGATTCCTTTGACTATGCTACTGGGGTAGTTCTTACTCAAAAAGGTCATCTAGTGGAATATCACAGTGATACACTTTCCGATACAGTCCAAAAGTATCCCACTTATGACAAAGAGATGTATTCCATTGTGTAGGCTTGCCAAAAATGGAAGCATTACATTTTGGGGAAGGAAACAATCATCCATACAGACCACCGATCCCTGTAGTTCATACAGACATAAGGGAAGTTGCAGAACGATCACCATCATAAGTGGTCCACATAACTACAACAGTTTCATTTGAACATCAATACAAGAAGGGAAGCACCAATAATGTTGCAGACTGCCTTAGCTGACCACTGATCGTGGCATTAACCACCGTGCTCAAATCTTGTGGGAACGAGACTTCTGATTGGCCATTTCTCTACAAAAGAAATCCAGAATTCGACCACACATACAAGACGCTCTTGGAGAGTAAGCACGTTCCATATTTTCACCTCCAGGATGCACTACTATGTTTCCTGGGACACCTTTGTGTTCCTTCAAGTGAGCATGCCAAGATGATTTGGGAAGCGCACTACAGTTGGGTAGCTAGGTATTTTAGGGTCGAGGAAATAATGGTAGTACTACAAAAGTATTTCTATTGGCCGAACCTTCGACAGGATGTCGGGAAGTACATCAGTTCCTTCACTTCCTGCGTCATTTCCAAACCAATCATCAAGAAGCAAGGCATCTATACTTTGTTGCCTACCCCTAGTTGACCTTGGGAATCCATATCCATGGATTAAATGTTGGGCTTTCCTCCCACTAAGCATGGCATTAATTTTTTGTTGTTGTTGTCATCGACAGATTCTCAAAGATGGCCATTAGGGCGGCGTGCAAGAATAATATCACAGAGAAATCTAGTGTTATACTCTTCTTTGAACAAGTGTGGGTACACTTTGGGATCCCACAGTCTATCATCTTAGATCAGGACAACATGTTCCTTAGTACATTTTGGTCTAGCCTCTGGTCAATGCTGGACACCAAGCTCACCAAGTCCACAACTTTCCATCCCCAAATTGATGGCTAGATAAAGGTCGTCAACACGATGATTGTACGCATTCTGCACATGTACAACTCAAAGAATCCACCCAAATTTGATGAGAGCTTCCCCTATGTACAACACAACTATAACAGGTCTCTCCATAGCTTAAACAACCACAACCCCTTTCAGGTGGGCTTGGGATTCTAGCCATTATGTCCCATTGACGTAGCCATGCCATTTTTTGGCTACTCAGGCAGATCCAGCTCATGTCCAGTCTAAAGCTGACAAGGCAAAAATATTCATTGAGTGCAATTAGCACATCCTTGAACAAGTTCATGACATATTGGATAGAGCCAATGCTAAGTACAAGTAGTGACGATCAACATTGGGTGCCAACAAAATTTTAGGTGGGCAACAAAGTGTGGCTGCATTTCCAAAAGGAGAACCTTGCTAGACCCTATTGCAAGCTTCGCCTGCTTAGATATAGGCCATACACCATCACCAAGGTTATAGGGGACAAAGCCTTCGAGCTCAATATTCAACCATTCCTTGGTCTGCACCTAGTGTTCAATATGGACCGCCTTTGGCCCTACTTTCCACCCCCAATGGACACATCTGACATGGAAGAACAACTCACACCAATAAAGTTAAAGCTAGACTAAATTTAACAAGCCACAAGTGATCGGATCACGGAAACAGATATCAATAAAACCCACTAACAAAGGATCCAACTATATCGAGTTGTCAAAGAAGGCCAAATCCTTCACCAAGGCAAGTGGTTCATTAGGGACCAGGTTCAACTGAAATTTCCTCTCCTCATGGAGGCTCTACACGCAATGGGGACCATTGATTCCTAAGGGGGGAGGAATGATCTAGGTGGATATTGGTGGCCACCCACCTATTCCACATATACCTCTAGTCAGTTTCATCATTTTATTTTTTTATATCACCATTTACTATTTTTAGTAGTTTTTCAGGTCTTGAACTTCAGGCACAGTTTTGTCCCCCTAAACGATGTTTTTTGAGGTCTGCAGCTGGCCCATAGCCATAGGTAGTGGCCTATAGCAAAAATTTCAGTACTCATAGAGATCTTTCTGATGATATATTGTACACGCCAAACATAGATAATATGACCAAGTTATGACTCGGGGAAGTTGGTTGCCCAATTAACCCCAATGGGGCCCACAAACTCTTGGTGTTTCATCTTCTAGGGTTATGGTTTGGGTTGTTTAGGGTTTTCCTATGTTGTTCAATATTAAAAAGGCCCTTAAGCCTCATTGTAACATAGTTCATAGGTCTGTAGCTACCACATATTTTCTCAGAGATAAGCTACTAGTGCCCTAGCTACTTTATTTATGTTTTGTGTATAAGAATATTTTTAGTTATGTGATATTAATGAAATGAATTTTTATTTCTACTGCATCTATGAGTTTATGTTTATTTTTGTATTTTATTTCATTCCTACATAAGTCTGGATCAGTGGTATAAGAGCGACCTGCTCTTTCTCGATCATTCACGAGCTCAGGGTATCGGGAGTTAGGGCTCCATCTGGTTGAACCTATGCAATATTAGCATCACAAACCCTGACGACTGCCCATGGGAGAAGAAAAGAAAGATGAGGGAGTAGGATATCTTATCAAAATATTGCTCTCGAAGGCCCTCGAGAAATAAAGGAATGCGATGATGGATAAATTTTCCTAGATCCTTCAACAACTACCCACTGGTGATACATCTGCATCCAACAACCACTCTGGAGGCACCACTCCTTTTAAGGTACAAGTAAAATTTGATATTCCCATATTTGAGGGCCAAATATATGTAGATTTCATAGATAGATGGTTGAATGGAAGGATAATTATCGGTTCATGACTTTTCCAACCAGGAAAATACTACTTTTGCACTCCTCAAAGCCGCCCCCTATATCAAGGATTGGTGGGAAACCTACTGTGATCAAAAGGATGAGATGGAACCCTCTCTGTTCTTGGTCGCACCCACTTGGGATTATTTCCGAGATGCCATCAAGGAATAATATTATCCCATGGGGAGCTATGAGGACAAGTACATACAATGGACTACGTTGCGGAAACAAAGAGATCAAGATGTGCTTGAATTGATGAATATGTTCCATATCCTGCGCAAAAATTTGGGTATCGAATATTCAAAGAAAGATTTGGTGCTGAAGTACCACAGTTGTATACATAGATACATTCACGAGGAAATGGAATTCCTCAACATCTATTTGGTTGGTGCAACATACCGATATTCTACCAATATTGAGCTTAAATTCAAATAGAAAAAGTGAGACTTTGGATTTGTGAATTAGAAGTAAGGGGAAGGTGCCCCCAAACCACCAAACAAAGGAAAAATCCAAGGCAGGGTAGCCTAGGACAACCCACCAAAGTTGCAAGCAAAGAAAAACTCCGCGAAGCAAAAGAAGGATAAGGGAAAGTGGTGTGAGTTCCATAAGAGCTCCACTCAAAATACATGTGAGTGTCGGGCCAAGTAGTCACTCGTGGCCAAGTTTAAGGCTTCTTAATCAGATGCATGCTCTGACTCTAAATCATAACCTAAGAAGGGGAATGAAAAAGGGAAGAATATCATCGATGTGGACCCCAATGCCATTGTTTCCACCACGAAGATCCAAAAGGAGGAACCAGAAGATTCAAAGGAGTGGGAGCGCCTCTTCCATTCCTAAATGTGGGTAAAGGGTTCTCTGTTGCAGTTCATTATTGACAACAAGAGCCAAAACAACCTCATTTCAGCAGAGGTCGTGAAGAAAATGGGCTTGATGACCACAACACACCCACAACCGTACACCATCGAGTGGCTGCAAGAAGGAAGAAATATCTTCTTTAGCCAACAGTGCCACCTTCCATATAGCATCAAGCCCTTCACGAATGAGGTATTATGTAAAATTTCTCCTCTTGATGTTTCCGATGTATTATTAGGCCAACCATACTTGTGGAAGCGACATGATATGTATGAGTCTAGTCCTCGCACTATTATTGTTACTTTGGGAAATAAGTTGTACAAGATACTATAGGTAGCACTGCGTAACACCATCTCTTTGGTTACTGCAAAAAAATGTAGTAAGCTCATTTTCAAAACCAGGAATTTTTTTTTTCATGATGATCTTCCCTCAGGGCAAGAAGAAGACTATGGCCACGACCTCTAGATAGGGTTCCTTCCCATGAAAACAACAAATGGACAAGATCATGGAGGAGTACAGGGAAATCTTTGCCTTGCCTGCAGGGGTGCATCTGCACTGTCAAGTAAGGCACTCCATCGATCTGATTCGAGGTGCGACATTGACCAATGGACCAATCTATTAGTGCTACGTTTTGGAGAATGAAGAATTCAAGAGGGAGATTCAGTATCTACTGTAGAAAGGTCAAATATAGCCGAGTTCATCGCCTATGGGAGCCCGATCGTGTTGGTGCAGAAGAATGATGGGACTTGGAGACTCTATATTGACTATTGAGAACTTAACAAGATCACTGTCTAGAATAGGTACCAGATCCCACCAATTGATGACCTTCTGGACCAACTCACGGGGGAAAAATATTTCAGCAAGATCGACTTGGAGTCTAGGTATCACAGGTACCAATTAAACCCTTTGATGTGTGGAATATTGCCTTCAAATATAAGGAGGGACCTTTCAAATGGCTGGTCACGCCTTTTGGGTTGACGAATACTCCCACAACCTTCATGAGGCTAATGGAGGACATATTGCGTCCATTCACCAACTCATTTGTAGTGGTGTACTTGGATGAAATCCTGATCTTCAGCCAAAATTGGGAAGAACACCTCCACAACATTCGATAGGTCCTCTAAACACTATGGCAACACAAGTTGTGTGCCAATTTGGACAAGTGCACTTTTGGCATGACCCACGTTCAATATCTGGGATACATTATGGATGAGCGGGGGGTGCATGTGGATCCAACCAAGATCCAAGTCATTTGGGATTGGCCAACCCAAACCACTCTAACAGAGCTCCACAGCTTTATAGGTCTTACCAATTTCTACAGCTGGTTCGTGTTGGGATTCTCTCATATTACTTGGCCCTTGAGTCAAGTCACCAAGGGAGGAGCGAAAGAAAAATTCTATTGGTCTGAATCTCAACATAAGGCATTCGTAGAGTTGAAACATCACATCTTCCCTAAATCAGCGCTCACATTACTAGACTTGGAACAACCGTTTGAGATCAAGAGAGATGCCTCTGACTATGATATAAGGGCAGTTCTTACTCAACAAGGGCATCCAATGGCATATCATAGTGAGACACTTTCTAGCACAGTATGTAAGTATCCCACTTATGAAAAAGAGATGTATTCCATTGTGCAATAATTCTGACAATGGAAGCATTTCATTTTAGGGAAGGAAATGGTCATCCACATAGACCACTTACCCCTGTAGTTCATACAGACACAAGGGAAGTTACAGAACGATCGCCATCATAAGTGGTCCATATACCTGCAATAGTTTCATTTGAACATCAAGTACAAGAAGGGAAACACCAATAATGTCGCATAGTGCCTCAGCCAACCCCCTATCATGGCATTAACCACCGTGCTCAACTCTTGTGGGCATGAGACTTCTGATTGGGCACTTCTCTACAAAAGTGATCCAGAATTCTGCCACACATACAAGACGCTCTTAGAGAGTAAGAAAGTTCTAGATTTTCACCTCTAGGATACGATTCTATTTCGCCTGGGATAACTTTTTGTTCCTTCAAGAAAATGTTCCAAGATTATTTGGGGAGTGCACTATAGTCAGGTCGCTCAACATTTCGGGGTCGAGAAAATAGTGGCAGTACTACCGAAGTATTTCTATTGGCCGATCCTTCGACAAAATGTTAGGAAGTACATCAGATCTTGCACTGCCTGCGCCATTTCCAAATCGACCATCAAGAAGCAAGGGCACTATACTCTACTGCCTACCCCTAGTATACCTTTGCAATCCATATTTATGGATTACATGTCGATCCTTCCTTATACTAAGTATTGAAATGATTGTGTTTTTGTGGTCGTCGACAAATTCTCAAAGATGGCCATTTTGGCGGCCTACAAGGAGAATATCACAACAAAATACACTGCTAGACTCTTCTTTGAACGAGTGTGGGTACACTTTGGGATTGCATTGTATATAATGTCATATCGGGATAGCAGGTTCCTCATTACATTTTGGTCCAACCTCTAGTAAATTCTAGACACCAAGCTCACCAAGTCCACATCTTTCCATCCCCAAATTAATGGCCAGACAAAATTTGTCAACAAGATGATCATACACATTTTGTGCATGTACAACCCAAATAATCCACACACATGGGATGAGAGACTCCCTTATGTACAACACAACTATAACCAGGTTCTCCACAGCTCAACTAGCCATAGCCCCTTTCAGGCTGGCTTGTGATTCCAACCACTATGTCCCATTGACATAGCCATGCCATTTGCGACTACTCAGGCAGATTCGACTCATGTCCAGTCTAAAGCTGACAATGTGAAAAAATTCATTGAGAAAATTTAGCACATCCACCAAAAATATCATGGAATATTGGACCAAGCTAATGCTAAGTACAAGCATCGACATGATCAACATCGAGTGCCACACAACTTCCAGGTGGGCGACAAAGTTTGGCTACATTTGTAGAAGGAGAACTTCGCTGGACCCCATCGCAAACTTCACCTGCTCCGATATTAGCAATACACCATAACCAAGGCCATAGGGGACAATGGCTTCAAGATCAGTATTCCAATATTCCTTGGTCTGCGACCAGTGTTCAATGTGGACCGTCTTCTGCCCTACTTTCCACCTTTACGAGACACATCCGACATGACAAAACAACTCAAAATGACAAGGTTAAAACCAGAATGAATGGAAAAAGACACAAATGATCGAATGATGGAAACACATATCAAGAAAACCTGTTAGTAGAGGATACATATGTATTGAGTCATCAAAGCAGACCAACTCCTTCACCAGGGCAAGTGGTTCACTAGGGAGCAAGTTCAAGAGAAATTTCCTCACCTCATGGAGGCTCTACACGCAATGGGGACCATTTCTTCCTAAGGGGGGAGAAATGATCTAGGTAGATATTGGTGACCACCCACCTATTCCACCTAGACCTCTAGTCATTTTCATCAGTTTCATTTTTTATAGCAACATTTACTATTTTTAGCAGTTTTTCGTGTCTTGAACTTCTGGAGCAGTTTTTTCCCCCTAAACAACATTTTTTTTAGGTCTGTGAGGTCCCCTAAGTCCGAAGACCATTTTTGATATATTTGTAATAGATTTTGTAAGTTTAGTCGTGTGCAGCACAAGTCAAGGGGCTTTGGGGCGGGTCAAATTGCCTCATGAGTTGTAATGGGTAAAAAGGGTAGAACAAGGGGCTGCAAACCACAGTTTGCGGACCCTAGATTAGCGCAAGCTAAAAGTATAAATAGAAGTATAGGTCGAGTCAAAGAAGTCATTTTTTTTATAAGTCTTAACATTGAATGATAGATCTAGCTATTCTGTGATATTTTGTGCGGAATTGTTTGGGTAGAAGGCTCCTGCTGGCTGTGTGCACGGAGACCTTAGTCCTACTGTGTACAGAACCCACTGGATGTGTGCGTGGGTGACTGAAGGGTTTTTGTATGAAGGATCTGAAATGATATGAATAAAGAACTATTGTTGTGGATATCTGAGTCTAAAATGCATCTACTGTTTATGTTATGAATATTTCTGTGTATTATTTCCAATTCCAATATTGTGTGCAATTATATCTCTTGCACAACTGTTTCTGGATTTAGATGAATGATTATTGGATGGATCTAATATTATTAGGCTTTGGTATTGTTTGATAAGAGTTATTACTTGGATTATAGATTCTGTGTTAACCTCTGTGCATGATATTCTGTGTAATTTACCTAAATTTGTCTACAAGGGTTTCCTGGCTAGGGCTTCTGTTGCGAAGGTTTCTTCATGGTTATTTTGGATCTAAGGGAACCCACATCATTCAAACCTCTCTCAGGGTGTGGAAACTTGGTTCCAACACCCCCCCCCCCCCCCAATACTGCTTCGGGTGTGAGTTTGACTTGCACAAGAAGGTCTCTGCCAAAAGGGCCAGTAGTAAGAGGGTTTTGTTGGTTAACCTCAACTCCGAACCTGGGTCAGGACCCCTCAAGCCAACAAATGGTTCCGTTGCTAGGACCAGGATAATTTTGAGAGAGGTTGGGTGATGCTGAAAGGTAATTGGCATCCATTAAAGCATGAACTAGAGGAATGGTTTGGAAAACAGATTCAAGAATTTTCCCTAAAAGAAAACAAAAGTAAGAAGCTATCCACTGAAGAGTGGAAGAACAAGTATATTTTCACAGAAGTACACAAGATATTATTTGTAACCTTTGCACATGAATTACAGGTGTGGTTGGCAAGGTTAGCAGAATTCCAAACTTGTTGCAAGGATGATCAAGTCACGCAGTGGACCCCTGAATTGATCCAGCAGTTGGAAAAAATTGATAATTCCATTACCCGAACTATAGATCACTGGCTGACAACACCTTGGGAGGGTTTGTGATAGAATTTGCAGTAGATCAGTTTGTGTCATACTCTAAAGCTGAAAGGAGATTTTTCAAGGGATTGAGAGGTAAGTTCTTACAAAATTTTCCCTTTCTGATTAAGATTCTGTTGCATGAAAAGGGTATTTTGTGTAGCCACACCAAGTGAATGACCCCTGATCAGATTGAAAGCACTATGCACAATGGTAAATATTGTCAGGTCAATCAAAGAGGGGGAAGATCTATATACATTCCTTTGAGAAACTCACCTAATATAAATGGAAGCGAGGCTATACACGCTGGAATATCCCTCTTGCTACGCCACCATCAAATTTGCGCAGGGGTAAGACTTCTCCTACCCCACCGCCGCCCCCAACTGTGGAAGATATGGCCACGCATATGAAGCTACCCACCTTTAAGGGTGTAGGGGACAAGGATATGGAGCAATTTCGGTTTTTGGTGAATGCGGTGTGGACTACATAGAATGTTAGTACTAATGCTATCAAGAGAGCGCAACCGGCTATAACATTTGAAGGTCACGCTTTAGATTGGTTCATGGGATACCTTGCTCAAAATGTAGATCCCACTGTTCAAAAGATTAAGGATGCCTTGAAGCAGTAGTTCTGAAATCCAAAATCCTATTCTCAGTGCGTAATAGAACTGGAATATCTTAAGCAAGGGCCTAAGGAATCAGTTTGGGAAGCTGACCAATGACTGAAGCAAACCATCAACGATAGAGGATTTGTTTACGATGATATGCAACATAAGGAATGGTTCATTGCCATGCTCTTGCCACATCTTCGTGGGCCTATGGGTTAGTAGAAGATTGATTCTTAGGAAGAAGCCCTGGAACTTTCTATGAAACTAGAAGTTGCACCTAGAGATGATGCTTAATTTGGAGCGCTATAAATTCAGAGCCAATTAGAAGCTATGCACTTAAAAATTCAGAATTTACGCAGAGATCGGGGGAAAGAAGTTGGCGCAGATGTCTGGTGCATACACTATAAGGGATTTGTTGAGATTGCAACAAGATGATGAGCTTAGTGGAATGAAGTCGCCTTCACTAAGTGGGCCCACAGGCTATTTTTGGCGCAAGTCTATTTTTAGACATGTCGATCATATTCTATGAGTTGCAGGATGTATTTGTGGATGGTTGGTCAAGTTGGAAAAAATATATGGAATTCTATTTTTAGACATATTGGGCGGAATCTATTTTTAGATTTCCAGTCTAAAAATAGATATGTTGAATATTATTAGCTCTTAATAATATTTGGACTATAAACATTATCTTATTCTCTTGAAGCACTTCAGTTAAGTTCACAGATGTGGCACAGGAGCTGACAGAAGGAATTACGCTATTCCTGAGGGTTAAGTGGAGCTATTGCATGGATACTTCGGTTAGAACTCATGTGACAGAGTTTGGTGGAGTTATTGAGGTAGTTGGTGGAGTTATGTTCAGTTTAACTGAGTTAAACATAGTTGAGCTAGTTGTATCTAGTCTAACTGATTGATACACTAGTGAGTGGTGTGAATTAATTATTAATTAATTCACTAATTATTAACTCATTAATCAACTGAAGAATACATCAGTTAACTACAGTGCATGGACAGTTTCAGTGGAGACCAGTGAAGAGGTAGGTGAAAGAGCAGTGTGACTATCAGTTGTGACTATAGTGTTGCATGATTTTCAACACACAGTGGTTGGAGATGCCAATGAGGATTGCGTGAGCAAGGCTGGAAAAATTCGAGTTCATTCAGAGCCATTCTTCAGCAGTGATTGCGCAGTAGAGGCAGGCTAGCAGGTGCAGAGATTGGAGCATGTGTTTTGCTATATCAGACCTGATTAGTGTGTAGAAATTAGAGATTGTACTGAGAGCTTGTGAGGAGCCTTGTATGATGATTTTTACATGATATATATGACATATAATATACATATAGTTGGGGGTTTTCAACTTTAAGCTTTCCCATAAAATATTGTGTTCATATGTGTGAATGTTTATGGTTTTAATGTGCGCATACGATTGTTTTTATTTCCGCAATTAATGATCAATGGTAGAAGAGATTCTGTATTGTGCATGAAGTCAAATAGTGTGTGATCAGGAGAATATCGGATGTATAACATATCAGTTATATAAATTTCTACATGGTATTGGAGCGATATTGATCATTGGAGCAATTGCAAAACATTGAAGCGGTTGATTTTTGTGCTGGTGGAATTCGAATTTGCAGCAGTGTTTTCTTGGTGTCAAAGTTGAGATGTCTTTCAACGGATTGCGATTGGAGTATGCCCTTGAGGGCAGCTCGAATTATATTTCATGGAAGGACAGGATGGAGGCAGTGCTGGATGACAATGGGTTGAAGGAGTTCATAGATGCAGAAATTCCAAAACCTACTTCTAGTGATGCTGCCATACTTGACACATGGAAAAAGAAGACAACAAAGTGTCTAAGGATTTTGTTGGAAGGTGTGAAGGATCACATAGTGTCCATCCTTCATGGTAAGGCTTCTCCATTCTTGATGTGGAAAGATTTGACAGATTTATTCCAAAGAAAGAGTGACCAGAGGAAGTTGGCGCTCAAGGATAAGAGTCAGCAGAGTTCAGGGAAGTCCAGAAGGCGACGGTGATATACCCCAAGTACCTCACGAAGTTTTTCCGGTGCGGGGATGAGCTGGGAAGTGTGGGGGAGTTCTTGTAGATGATGAGGACTTGGTGATCTTGGCTCTCCTTGGGCTTAGAAGAGTTGGCATACCTCCAGCGGACTCTATCAATGGTCGGGAGAAATTGCCGGGATGGGAGTGACTTTCGGAGGTGAATCTGTTGTGCAAGAGGAGATAAGACGAAGTACCAGGGACGGATCTTCATCAAAGAACTCTGATGAAGAAAATTGCGCTTTGGCTGCCAAAGCAAAGAAGAGGAAGAGCAAGAAAGCTTCTCAATCCGGTGCGAAAGGCAAGAAGCAGGACATGTCCAAGGTGAAGTGTTTTCACTATCACCAACACGGACATTACGCCACTACTTGTCCACAGAAGAAGAAAAATAAACAGGCTGCTGGATCTGCAGCTGGAGAGGCCTTAGCCTTGGATTTTGAGCTGGATTTTTCGCTAATCGCATGCTTGGTCTCAAGTGTGATGGGTTCAATGTGGTTTCTTGACAGTGGTGCATCTTTTCATATGATCGGAGATAAAGATTTGTTTACTGATCTGGATGAGAAAGATCTTGGAGTGCACATCGAGATGGGCGATGATGGTAGATACAGTGCGACCGGTATCGGTACCATTTCCTTTGACAGGGAGTCTGGTAAACCCTTCATATTGAAGGAAGTGATGCATGTTCCAGGATTGAAGAAGAATCTTATCTCTATGGCTATGTTAGAAGACAAGGGATATGATGTTGTCTTTAGCGAGGGAAAGGATTTCCTGCACAGTAAGGCAACTGGCGAAACCTAGAGGATAGGGGTTCGAGTTAAGAACCTTTATCGATTCTAGAAAAAAACGCAAATTTCCAACGCAACAATTGCGGGCAAGGCGAGAGAAGGAGTGGTGAGCTGGGATGAGGGTGAGCTATGGAATGGTGCTTTGCAAATTTTGCAGCAGATTTCTACCAGGCTTCCAATAGGTACACTTGCGCAGTCAGATCAGTGCAAGGGATGTACTTTGGGAAAATTTGTGAAAGCCACCTTTCACGATGAGGATAGTCGCGCCACGACGATCCTTGAGAGAATTCACACAGATGTGTGTGGACCTTTCTCAGTAGCTTCGATAGCAAAGCACAGGTACTATGTGATATTTGTTGATGATTTTTCTCAGAAGTGCTAGATCTTCTTCATGCAGAAGAAGAGCGAGACATACTCAAATTTCTGTGAGTTCAAGGCACTGGTTGAGAAAGAATCGGGGAAGCAGGTGAAGGATATTAGGAGCGAAAATGGTGGTGAATTCATCTCTGGCGAATTCAAGGACTTTTGCAGCGCAAAAGGAATTCGAAGAGAGCTCATAGCGCCTCATAACCCACAGTAGGATGGGGTCGCGGAGCCGAAGAATAGAACGATCGTGGGTGCTGCACGGGCGATGTTGCACGATCAGGGCCTTCCCATAAACTTGTGGGCTGAGGCATGCAATACTGCGATTTATGTGCAAAACCGTTGTCCTCACAGGATACTTGGCATGAGTACACCCGAGGAGGTGTTTTCTGGTAAGAAGCCTGATATTTTTTATTTGAGGAATTTTGGTTCACCTGTTTACATTCATGTGACGAAGCATGCCAGGAAGAAGCTGGAGTCGACTGTAGAGGTTGGGATGTTTGTGGGATACAATGATACACCTCACAACTATCGTGTGTATTTTCCAGACAGTCGCAAGACTATTGTGCGAAGGGATATCAAATTTCATGAGGAGAAAGCCATGAAGTGATCGCTTGAGAGGGAGCCACACTTGCATGTAGATGAGGAGCTATTAGTTCCTAAGGATGAGCCTCAGGATGTGGTTCAACAACAAGAGGAGGTTCATGGAGTGAAAGAGACCACTCATGCAATGCCAACCATCAGAGGGCGGAAGCGCACTACAGAAGCTGAGCGACTGATTCAGGATGCAGAGAAGATTGTAGGAGCACCTACATCACAGCGCAGACATAGACAGTCACCTGACCGGTATACTGGATACATGGCTCTTATGAGCAAGTGTATCGTGACATAGCCATCCTCTTTCGAGGGAGTTGTGGAGGATCCTGCATGGGTAGATGCCATGGTGGAAGAGTATGATTCGATTCAGAAACAGTGCATGGGAGATTGTCCCAAGGCTGGAAGGAAAATTAGTGGTAGGTTTGAGATGGATCTACTAAGTGAAGAAAGAAGCTGACGGGAGTGTGGAGAAGTAAAAGGCAAGATTTGTTGCCCGAGGCTTCTCACAGATTGAGGGGATCGATTATGAGGAAACCTTTGCACTTGTCACAAGGTATTCTTCCATACGGACGATTCTTTCTCTCTCAGCGCAGATGGGGTGGCACATTCATCAGATGGATGTGAAGACTACGTTCCTCAATGGAGTGATTGAGGAGGAGGTGTACATAGAGTAGCCTGAAGGTTTCGAGATCTTCAGCAGCGAGTTCCATGTGTGCAGGCTCAAAAGAGCGTTGTATGGGTTGAAACAAGCACCTCGTGCTTGGTACACATGGATAGACAGTTATTTCACCGGAATTGGATTATCTAAGAGTGAGGCAGATCCGAATCTATACCAGATTGTGGTGGAGGGTAAGTTGCTGATAATTGCACTTTATGTAGATGATTTTATTCTGACAGGTGATGAACTATTGATACACTCATGCAAGTTTGATCTTGCAAAGGAGTTTGAGATGAAGGACTTGGGCCTCCTTCATTATTTCCTGGGATTGGAAATTTGGCAGCGTAGTGATGGATTGTTTGTGTCTCAAGGAAATTATGCCCAGGAGATATCGGGAAAGTTCAACATGCATGGCTGCAAGCCTATCGACACTCCTCTTCCTGGTGGATGGAGGAAAGAGGATGCTACATTGGTAGAGGTAGTGGATGCCACTGTTTACTGACAGTTGGTGGGGTCGCTTATGTATCTAGTCAATACACGACCTGACATATGCTACGCTATTAACCAGCTTTCACAAGCTATGTTTAAGCCTACCAAGCTCTTTTGGAAGGCAGGCAAGCATGTATTGAGATATATCAGAGGCACATTGGGATATGGATTATGGTACAAATAGTCGGATGAGGTGAAGCTGTGTGGCTTCACGGATGTAGATTGGGCAGGGAGCCCAACGGACAGAAAGAGCACATCTGGAGGGATTTTCAGTATCAGGTCGACAAAAGTTTCTTGGTACAGCAGGAAGCAGAGATCCATGGCACTCAGTTCATCAGAGGCCAAGTATATGGCAGCGAGTTTGGCTGCATGCGAGGCTATATGGATGAGGAAGATCCTGGTCGGGTTGTTCAGTTCACACTTAGATCCTACTGTGATATATTGTGATAATCGGAGTTGCATCAAACTCTCGGTTAATCTAATATTTCATGATAGATCTAAACACATTGACATTCGGTATCATCATATCAGAGATTGTGTGCAGTGGAAGATCATGTTACTTTCATACATTCCCACGGAGGATCAGGATGCTGATATCTTGACGAAGGCGCTCACCAAGAGAAAATTCGAATACTACAGGGGTAGGATCAGGGTGGCAGATAATCCCAATCTTGTTGAGAGGGAGTGTTGAGATTGCAACAAGATGATGAGCTTAGTGGAAAGAAGTCGCCTTCACTAAGTGGGCCCACAGGCTATTTTTGGCGCAAGTCTATTTTTAGACTATGTCTATTTTTAGACATGTCGATCATATTCTATGAGTTGCAGGATGCTATTTGTGGATGGTTGGTCAAGTTGAAAAAAATATATGGACTTCTATTTTTAGACATATTGGGCGGAATCTATTTTTAGATTGCCAGTCTAAAAATAGATATGTTGAATATTATTAGCTCTTAATAAGATTTGGACTATATACATTATCTTATTCTCTTGGAGCACTTCAGTTAAGTGCACAGATGTGGCACAGGAGCTGACAGAAGGAATTACGCTATTCCTGAGGGTTAAGTGGATCTATTGCATGGATAATTCAGTTAGAACTCATGTGACAGAGTTTGGTGGAGTTATTGAGGTAGTTGGTGGAGTTGTGTTCAGTTTAACTGAGTTAAACATAGTTGAGCTAGTTGTATCTAGTCTAACTGATTGATACACTAGTGAGAGTGGTGTGAATTAATTATTAATCAATTCAATAATTATTAAATCATTAATCAATTAAAGAATACATTAGTTAATTACAGTGCATGGACAGTTTCAATGGAGACCAGTGAAGAGGTAGGTGAAAGAGAAGTGTGACTATCAGTTGTGACTATAGTGTTGCATGATTTGCAACACACAGTGGTTGGAGATGCGAATGAGGATTGCGTGAGCAAGGCTAGACCAATTTGAGTTCATTCAGAGCCATTATTCAACAGTGATTGTAGAGGCAGGCTAGCAGGTGCAGAGATTAGAGCATGTGTTTTGCTAGATCAGACCTGATTAGTGTGTAGAAATTAGAGATTGTACTAAGAGCTTGTGAGGAGCTTTGTATGATGATTGTTACATGATCTCTATGACATATAATATACAAATAGTTGGGGGTTTTCAGCTTTAAGCTTTCCCATAAAATACTGTGTTCATATGTGTGAATGTTTATGGTTTTAATGTGCGCATGCGATTGTTTTTATTTCCGCAATTAATGATCAATGGTAGAAGAGATTATGTATTGTACATGAAGTCAAATAGTGTGTGATCAGGAGAATCTTGGATGTATAACATATCAGTTATATAAATTTATACAGGAGTTGGCCACACCAAAGATTAGTGCCCTTTGCTGTCGGATTATCTGCAAGCTGGGGGACCAAATCGACTGCGCCCAGGGATCCTGTTGGGCCTAGTACCCCCACGCTATGGTGCATTGATTCTAGGGTGTTTGGGTGACACGATATAGACCATTGTCCATGGCTAGGTTCCTATGTACTAGAATTGAAGCAACAATGGTATATATTTTTCTCTTCAGTTGGTCATGATGGGCACCACTAGAGAAATTTTGATCTAATGATAGATAATGCAGACCTTTACAGAGTGTAGGCTGACCCTTCGTCACCATCATCTCCCTTTGGATGAGGAGGATCCCCAACAAGAGGACAGGGGGGGGGGATAGGTGGAGGCGCAGGTCGAGGGAGAGGGAAATTAATTTTCTATAACTGTGGAGACGCTGGACACTATGCACGTGACTACCTGAAACCTGCACAACAATCCTGCAGGTACTGTAGGAAATTTAATCATGTAATTGAATATTGTCCTGTCCTAATCAATAAAATGTAGGAAGAACAATAGACACCGACGCAAAACATACAGATGGTTAAAGCTAAACCACGTGACGATGGTCCAAGTGTAAATGTAATAAAACAAGTGGTGTTTTGACCGGGAGAAATGAGGAAAAGGCTACCGTAGAGCCACTGATCAGAAAGGCGTCTTACAAGAAGGAAGGCCTCAACCTGCAGAAAGAAAAATATATTTTCATTGAGGCCATAAAAAATTTCGCTGATGTCGGAGCATACACATCCAGGACTACCATGGAACCAAAGGCTGATGATGAATTTAAACCATTCCTACAAGCCCACATTAAGCTACTGTGCAATCAGAACGCAGTAGATAATCTCCAGGCCCTGAAAGATAGTTGCACGGAAAAATATGTGCCTTGAACAAAGACCAAGGACGTGAAAAATATTTAAAAGCATAAGAAGAGAACTGGTAGGGAGATGTGCATGACTGTGCAGATTGGAGAGTATGAGATGGATCAAGTCATCTTGGATATGGGGTCTTATGAAAATGTCTTACCTAAGAAGACCTGATAGAATATGGGAGAACCAAAGTTGGAATGGTCCACCATTCAACTGCGCATGGCTAATCAACAAAATATCATTCCGCTTGGTAGACTCCCACAAGTCATGGTAGAAATTTCTGGAGTAAAGGCATGTGCAGATTTCGAAGTAATCCAAATTGTGGATGATGCAGACCGCTACCCTGCATTTTTAGGATTGGATTGGGCCATTGATATGGGAGGCATCATCAACCTGAAGCATAGGAGTATGATTTTTGAGAATGATGGTACGTGGGTGATAGTCCCACTAGATACAATGGAAGGGGAATGATACACAGAACAAGTACGCGAAGGGGATAATGTCGACCATATCTACAAGCTAACTGCACGAGACGAAGATTGGATAAACCCCATAGTTGATGGCATGTTGAACTAGGAGAAGGATAACTCGTGTTTCTCAGATTCAGATGGCGAGATGAAGAACTAGCAGAATCTGTTGCACGATGTATCTGCGCTACACTGCCTTAAGATCATGAAGAATTTCTGATGCATATCCTCAGAGGTAAGGGAACTGCCCTAATTTGATGGTTCTGGTAGTGTCAAATTTTTTTTGGAAGCCTTGGAAAAATCTATCCCAGAGAAACAAAGGTTATGGGCGCTAGATTTGGCCATGCGTGCCACTCCATCATGTTGGTGGGAAATGCACAAGGGATCATTCCAGTACTGGGGGGAATGTAGACAAATGATGACGTTGCACTTTGAACCTCCATTCACCCCACCAATTGAGATTTTTTATGGTTGGAGAGATCCGCGCAAGCACCTGGACATATGGATGGAGGTATGGGATGAAAAGACCTGGAATGAGTGGGTTCATAGGTTTTTTCACTCGTTGGGGCCAGTACCCAGCACCTGGTATCTAGAATTTGAGCTACACCGAGGCACTCGAAACTGGTTTACAAAGACTTGAGGATATCCTGGCAACATTTTGCTTGGTTGGGGGCTCAGAGAAATTGGATTAAGCCCTGCAAGACATAGATGCCTTGGTGTCTGACGAATCCCAGCCCCAAAAGGAATGTCTTGCGTTGGCCTGGGATGCGTAGATGCAAGACATCATCAACTGCAAAAAATTTTCAATCGAGGATAATGAAGATGACCCAAGGAATGTTAACATCCCCAAGTCCGAAGGAGAGCGCACAGTTGCAGGGCCCACATTAGGGATGGTGGATGTCACTAAAACTATGAAATTGAAGGAAGTAAAATTTGGGATGGAAGAGCAGCCAAAGTTGGCGAAAATTGGAGATTACTGCGATGATGATATAGTAGGAAAGATTGCAGAGCTGCTTGTTACAAAATTTTTTGTCACCGTCCCTGCAATCCCCATCCCGCACATTGGAGGAAAATTTCTGTGACTAATACAAAGTTTCATGCCTTGCAAAGACCATCATTGCATCCCTTGCCATGAGGACAACATTCTTTATGTTGACAATTTCCTGAGCAGACCATTAGAAACACATGTTTTTGGGTTGGCGCTGGTAGACCGTTATGCCCTCGTGCCAATGAGGAAGATTAACACTGGGCCCCGCACCCATTGGTGCTATGTCCCAGTTAGCTACCCACGCCAAGCTGTTTTTGGAATTTTTTTTAAAAATAGAGGCAAAGTTTCCATGATAACAAATTCATGGGCGAGTCAGCCTGAGTGGTTCGACTGAATAATTACGACCACCCTCCTTTGGCCTCTTGTTTCCACCTTTTGGGGAAACGTCCCAAAGGATAAGGCCTCCCTTCCACCATTTTAGGGAGCCCAACCTCCTCCTCTCCCTCTATAAATAAAGCCATCTTCCATTGATGCAGTAGCTGAACAATTAGAGCTGAAAGGCGGAAGAGAATTGTTGAACATCTGGTTGGTGAGATAGTGTAGAAAGAGATATTTTTCGAGAGAGAGCTTAGGCTTGTGTCCTTGCCTCGTCCCAATTCCCCAACGATCCTTCGAGACACGCTTTGAGTGAACCCGTTGAAGGTGGCTACGACGTCAAGGCTCCGGTTGTAATCTATTTCTTCTATTTATATATACATGACTATTGTCTGGTTCCCATCTTGTGTTAATACGGTTTATTTTTCGCAATGTGTTTAGTCCTCCTTGACTGACTAGTTAGCTACGAATGAAGTTATTGTCTTGTAGATCACTCTTTTCTTTGATATTTGTGCAGGAATACGCATATCATTACTGAAGGACCGCAACCTGTCGAGATAGAGATCGAGAGGCTGCCATGACTACACCTGCAATAATCGCGTTGGACTCTAGGTAGGTCAATATACCCCAACCTATTTCATTTGTTAGCTAGGAACCTATAACTTAGCTTGTTCCCTTATTGCTAGACCCACTCTAGGGCTAGAGGGATCACCTCTGTCCGCAGAGGGGATTTACCTTTCCAAAATTGCTGACAGAGTATCAGGATATGTTTCCTACAAATTTCTCTGAGCTCAAGGGAATTGTAGGGGACCTGGGTGTTATGAATATCACACTTAAATCGAATGTGCGCCCTATCGAGCAACGCCCATATTGATTGAATCTTAAATATAAGCATAAATTAAAGGAGGAGTAAGAAAATATGGTGGCCGCAGGCATCATTGAGCCGATCAAGCAGTTCGATTGGGTAAGCTGAATGGTGGTTTAGGAGAAAAAGACCAAAGGAGAGATAAGTATTTCTGTAGATCTGCACAAGCTGAATGATGCCTATATGCACGACCCCTTCCCTACTCCATTTTCTAATGAAATCCCGGATAATGTAGGAGGACAAGAAGCTTATTCATTTACTAATGGATTTTCGGGGTATCATCATATCAGAATTGTGCCAGAAGACCGCAGCAAGACCACCTTTGCTAGTGAGTGGGGTTCTTTCCAATATATTGTCATGCCATTCATATTGAAAAATGCACCTGCAATATTCTCGCGCGTGGTAGTGGTTGTGTTCAAAGAATTCATGCATAGATTCTTGGAGGTATATTTTGATGTCTGGACAGTGTTTGGATTGGTAATGAAACATGTGTCAAACCTGCGCATGATGCTTGACACCTATAGGAAGCACCAAATTTCTCTCAAACTGAAGAAATGTATATTATGCGTGCCTTTTGGAATCTTCTTAGGGCATATAGTATGTCAATAAGGATTGATGGTCGACCCAGCCAAGATCATGGTTATCATCAACTTAGAAGTTCCTACTAATGAGAAACAATTGCGCTCAATCCTAGGACAAACTGGCTATTACAAGAAGTTTATCAAAGGGTATGCTCTCATTGCTGCACCAATGGAGAAGTTGCTACATAAGGATGTATCATTTTTCTAGGATGAAGAATGTCAGAAGAGCTTTGAGTTTCTAAAGGAGAAAATGGTCACTGCACCTATCTTGATATTCCCATATTGGTCTAAGGTTTTTTATGTGCATGTGGATGCATTTGGTATAGCACTTGGGGCTATTTTAGTGCAACTAGGAGAAGGAGAAATTGATCAGCCAGTCGCTTTTGACAGTAGGAAGCTCTCCAGTGCTGAGCACAACTACTCAACTACAGAAAGGGAAGGATTGGCCATGGTGTATGCTTTGCAAAAATACAGACACCATCTGCTAGGAGGGAATTTCAAAATGTTCACTGATAATTCTGCTTTGAAATACCTCGTCAATGAGCATGTGTTGGGGGGGAGATCTGCAGATGGTTGCTGATTTTTCAGGAGTATGACTTTGAATTTATTGTGAAGCCTGGAAGTATAAATGCTGGACCTGATCATATGTCACGAATTGAAAATGGGGAAGAACCAACCAATCTGGAGGAGGGGTTACCCGATGCACAACTCTTTGCTATAAAGGTGGTTGATGAGAACTTCGCTAATATTATTCATCTCCTAACCACAGGAACTGCGCCTGCGGAATATTAAGTCTAACAAAAGAAGGAGTAGGTTGCGCGCGCAACTGATTTTACCCAGATTGTAGGTAAATTGTATAAACTAGAAGCAGATGAAGTATTAAGGAGATATGTGTTGGAACATGAGAGACATGGTACCTTGGGTGAGGCTCATGGAAGAGTGGCAGGAGGCCACTATGCTGGGAAAGCCACTACGCATAATGTGTTGTGTGCTGGGTTATGGTGGCCCGCGCTACACAGTGATGCACAAGCGTACTGTTGGGCTTGTGATGCATGTCAAAGGACAGGGAAGCCCTTGCATAGAGATGAAATTCCCTTGCAACCATATATGGCCTTGTAGGCATTTGGTAAATGGGATATAGATTTCATTGGACCAATCAACCCTCTGGGGAAGAAGATTGGAGCGCGTTATATCATTACTGCAACTAATTATGTAACCAGATGGGAAAAGGTGAAGGTAGTTAAGGACTGTATTGCAGATACTACTGCGCACTTCATCTTTGAGCACATTTTGACTAGATTTGGATGCTTGAAGATTCTGATGAGTGATAGAGGTACACACTTTGTTAACGAAACAATTGAAGCTTTGACAAAGGAATTCTAGATCCATCACAAGAAGAGTACCCCTTATTACCCACAAGAAAATGGTGCAGTAGAAGCTTTCAACAAGATCTTGGAGAATATGCCCACAAATATCTGTAATGCCAACTGAGATGATTGGGACGTGCACATCCCTTCTGTGTTATGGGTTTATAGGAAAACATGCAAGAAGTTGATGGGAAAAATACCTTTCGGGTGCAATTCTAAGCTAAGCCATCATGCCAATGAATCATATTGTCCCGAGCATGTGCATCATGGCTTTCCACTAATATGGGCTTAGAAGAAGATCGACTCATTGCTAACTTCCACCATCAAGTGCAGAAGGCACATGAAAACTCCCGGCATGCTAGGCACATTAAGCTGAAGGTGTTAAAGGAGGATGACTTGGTCTTATTAAATGATAGTCAGTTTTCGCACCACCCAGGGAAGTTCAGAAATCATTGGATGGGACCACATATTGTGAAAGAGATAACTGATGGGGGGGCAGTGCACTTGGCCACGCTACGTGGTGAGAATCTTCGTGGGTACTTCAATGGAAGCCATATGAATCCATATAGAGACGATTCAGTGCCGGAAAAATGAATATATGGCTAGAGCATTAGAATCAGAAGGTATGCACGCAAAAGAGAGGGAAGGCGCAACTAGGTGCGACAGAAGTGCATGGGTGGTGCGCAGGAAAGGAAACTAGCTGTTGGAACAATGAAACTAGGTGAAAAAATAATTTTACCGTTGGATGGAGAGGATTTCTCACATTTAATGAGATGATATTGGAAGGTTTTTTACCATTTTCTTGAAGGTAAGTGGAAATTAATGATAATCCGACAGTTTTTACCATGGGTGGCTTATAAAAGTGTAGGCACGGGTCTCAATTGGTTCCTTTACTGTTTGAATATTTGGCACTCTACGATTATCTGTGATTTCTGCTACCCTACTGTCTATAAGTCCTGTATGTCTGGCCGAGAATCTCCATTTGACATTAGTAATCCCAAATTTATATTTCGACTGAGAATGATAGCCACCAACCCTACGGAGGAGCACTCTGTGCTCGTCACTCCCTGAACTGAGATAGGATCAGATGATGTTCGAGAAGTAATCCCCGAGGTAGAAGAAGTCATGTCCACACCGGCTAAAAGAAAGGGGAAGATATCAAAGTGGGCTACCTCTAAGCCGCACACCTCTCCACAGAATGTAACAGCCCCATGGAAAGCCACTAAGGATCGATCCCCCATCGATGATCCATCAAAGTGCCCAATGAGTGCCAAAGAGGAAGCCATGATTGTTGAACCTATATCGTGGTAGCCACCCTATGTAAAGCCACGAAATCCCTCCGTGTGCATGCCGAAGGTCAACACAGTCCGAGAATACCCGCAGATTACATTGAACCCTCAAGGCATTCCCCTGGTTGGTGAAATGTTTGGCGAAATTCCGCTGATTAAGTTTGATGACCATGACTTGGCCAACGAAGAAAAATTCCCTGAGCTTGTGCCAAAGAAATATTTGGAAAGTGTTCTTTACAAGGAGGTGCCAAAGGTGGAGCCAATGGCTTGGGCGCATGGGCTTCACAACGTCGGAGTCCTCAACAAACTAAGGATTCTGTATTTTTAGAGGTACCCAATCACCGACATCTGCATGCGTTAGCTGCTCTCCTTAGTCCAAGAGGGTTGCTTATGGATTCAAGGGATAATTCCAATAGACTTTGCGTTGATCCATTAGATCACCGACCTACCCAAGAAGGGGCCTCATCCAATGAAAGGATTCGGGAAGAGTAATGAGCATAAGGTGTTGAACGATGTGAAGACAAAGTACAAGGTGGGAAGGGAAAAGAGGGGATTTACGGTCCAGAAAATTGCTAACCTGGTAATGCGCCTAGGCACCCTAGTCCTTGGATACAAATTAATGAGGAAATGTTGCCCGAAAATGGTCCCGGTGCATGTAATTTCCTTGGCAGGGCAATGTGAAAAGGGAGTCAGCTATAATTGGTCCCAGTTTTTGTGTGAAGAATTTCTAGAGAATGTGTGCGAGGCACAGGAGTTGGGTAAGAAATTCTGTTACTTGTGGCTGCTATTATTAATTGTGCTGGTAGCGTGGGAGACTCCGAAATATGTAATACTCCCTGAGATTGAGCCAGGAATATGCGAAGGGGCGCTACGCTAACCTATGGGATTCATCTAACTGTCCATCTTTTCAAGGAGAACAAGATATTTTGGGTGCTTTTTGAAGGCGCACTGACTGCTTCCATCCATTCCAGACCCATAATTTTGCTAGTTGTGCATGATAAATACATGAGCATTACCGACTTCCAGGTAACCATGCACAATGTGCAGATCAAGGCGCGCAAGAAATATACTTGGTATACCTTGCCATATATGGTAACAGAGGCAGAATTTGACCAAGTTGTGGTGACTTGGCCAAATTCATGGAAGGTCGGGCTTGGATCTACCCATCCCATTACGCCGTCCACTTCAGGTAAAGACACAACCCCAAAGGACACAACTGAGATGCACACTGAGACAGGCAATGAGAATATTGGAGGACCAGGTTCACCAGGGACCAGGTTCAACAGAAATTTCCTCACCTCATGGAGGCTCTACACACAATGGGGATCATTGCTTCCTAAGGGGGGAGGAATGATCCAAGTGTATATTGGTGGCCACCCACCTATTCTAGCTAGACCCCCAGTTAGTTTCATCAGCTTCCTTTTTTATAGCAACATTTAATATTTTTAGCAGTTTTTCAAGTTCTAAACTTCCAGAGCAGTTTTGTCCCCCTAAATGACGTTTTTTTAGGTCTGCAGCTTGCCCGAAGCCATAGGAAAGTTCCTACAGAAAAACCTGTAGTACATGAAGAGATATTTCTGATGATATATCAGACGTGCAAAACATAGATAATATGACTAAGTTACGACCCTGGGAAGTTGGATGCCCAACTAACCCTGATGGGGCCCACAAAATCTTGGCGTTTCATCTCTTGGGGTTAGGTTTTAGGTTGTTTAGGGTCTTCCTATGTTTTTTAAGAATAAAAAGGCCCTTGAGCCTCATTGTAACACAATTCAAAGGCCTGTAGCTGCCAGATATCTCTTCAGAGATAAGCTACCAATTCCCTATCTAGTTTATTTCCATTTTGTGTGTAAGCATATTTTTAGTTATGTGATATGAAAGAAATGAAGTTTTATTTCTGCTTCATCTATGCATTTATGTGTATTTATATATCATATTTCATTCTTGCATAAGTCTGGACTAGTGGTATCATAGCGGTCTCCTCTTTCTCGAACCTTCTTTGCATGTCCCCAACAATGTCGGGGTATAAGGAGTTAAGGATTGATCTGGTTGAACCTATGCATGATCAACCTTGCAAACCTCGACAGTCACCCATGGGGGAAGAAAATAAATATTAGGGAGGAGGAGAACCTATCTAAATATTTTTCGAGGAGGTCCTCGAGAAACAAATGAACATGATGATGGATAAATTTTCCCAGATGCTTCAACGACTACCCACCGGTGGCACATCTGCTTCTAACAGCCACTTTGGAGGCACCATCCTTTTAAGGTACGAGGAAAATTTGACATCCTGATATTTGAGGGCAAAATATATGAAGACGTCATAGATATATGGTTGAATATATTTGAAGGATACTTCTTGGTTCATGACTTTTCCAACCAGGAAAATATTACTTTTTCGCTCCTCAAAGTTGCCCCCAATGTCAAGGACTGGTGGGAAACCTACTGTGAGAAAAAGTACGGGAGGGAACCCTCTCTGTTATCGGCTGCACCCACTTGTGATTCTTTCTAAGATGCCATCAAGGAACATTATTGTCCTGTGGGGAGATATGAGGACAAGTACATACAATGGACTACGCAACAGATCAAGATGTGCATGAACTGACGAATCTGTATCATAACTTGCACACAAAGTTGGATATCAAAGGTTCATAGAAACATTTGGTTCTGAAGTACCATTTTTTTCTGCATAGATACATTTAGGAGGAAATGGAGTTCCTCGACATCTCCTCGCTTGGTGCAGCATACCAGTATGCTGCTAAGATTGAGCAGAAATTCAAACAGAAGAAGCAAGACTTTGGATCTATGAATCAGAAGCAAGGGAAAGGTTCCCCCAAACCGCAAATCAAAGGAAAAATCCAAGGTGGGGCAGCCCATGACAACCTGCCAAAGCCACAAGCAAATAAAAACACTACGAAGCCAAAGAAGGACATGGGAAAGTGGTGTGAGTACCATAAGAGATCCACTCTCAACACAAGTGAGTGTCGGGCCAAGAAGTCACTTGTGGCCAAGCTGAAGGATTCTAAATCAGATGCATGCTCCGACTTTGAATCAGAACCAAACAAGGGGAATGAAAAATGGAATCATATCATTTATGCAGATCCCAACACCATTGTTGTTAGAAAATTATATATATTACAGAGCAATGCAACACATAAAATATGCGGAAAACACAAGTGCATGAAACACATAAAATGAGAGAGACACAGATATATGTGGTTCACCCAGTTTGGGCTACGTCCACCCCGAACAACCAGTCCTTCCTTTCTATTATCCAGCAAAATGAAGAGACACAACCTACAACAGATCCACTGTAATATCCTCTGTTCTCTCTCACAGTCTCCCTATCTGTTTCTCGCTATGAGAATACACATACAATACACAGCCACAATACAATACCCTCATACAAGCAAGGGGTTTTCTTCTAGGGCAAAAAACCCTAAAATAAACGTAACTTCTACCGTCAGATCATCCACCTAATGAATGGCCCAGATTGACTAGAAATTACTATACTTTTACAAGGCAATTTTACATTTGTTTTTAGCTTCGGGGGCGTTGCCCCCGAAACCCCCCGCCAGGGGGGGGGGGGCTCCTTAAAGTCGCAGCCGCCCCCCTTGGACCCCCCAGGAAGCGTTTAATTATGGGCGGCATTGCCACCCCATTAAGGTATAGAGGTCCAACGTTGTGATAAAAAATAAACAAGATAACCAGGATCCACACCCAACAATTGTTGCCACCATGAAGATCTAGAAGGAGGAACAAGAAGATCCATAGGAGGGTGAGCGCCTCTTCCATTCCTAGAGGTGGGTAAATATTTCCCCGCTATAGTTCATTGTCAACGGTGGGAGCCAAATGAACCTCATTTCAGTAGGTGTCATAAAGAAGCTGGGCTTGCCTACCACAACACACCCACATCCGTACACCATCGGGTGGCTGCACCAAGGACAGAATCTTTGCGTCAGCCAACAGTGCCGCATACCCTACAACATCAAGCCCTTCACGGATGAGGTATTATGTGACTTTGCTCCTCTTGATGTTTGTGATGTATTAATAGGCCAAACTTACTTATGGAAGCGACATGCTGTGTATGAGTCTAGGTCTCGTGCTGTTATTGTTAATTTGGGCAATAAGTTGTACAGGATACCAGAGGTAGCACCGCAATTACTTTGGTTACTGTAAAAAAATGTAGTAAGCTCATTTCAAAAACCAGGAAATTTATTTTCCTGGTGATCCACCTTCAGGGCAAAAAGAATACTGTGGCCATGGCCTCCATACAGGGCTCCTTCGCATGATAAAAATAGATGGACAAGGTCATGTAGGAGTAAGGGGACATCTTAACCTCACCTGTAGGGGTTCTTCTCCACTGTCAGGTAAAGCACTCCATCAATATAACCCAAGGTGTGTCGCTACCCAATGGACCAATCCATTGGTTCTCTATTATGGAGAACGAAAAAATCAAGAGGTAGATTTAGGAGTTGCTGCAGAAAGGTCACATTTGGCCGAGTTCATAGTCCTGTGGGAGCCCGATCATATTGGTGCAGGAGAGGGATGGGACTTGGAGACTCTATATTTAATATTGGTCATTTAACAAGACCATTGTCCATAATAGTTTCCCAATCCCATGGATTGATGACCCTCTGGACCAACTCACAGGGGAAAAATATTTCAGCAAGATCGACTTGAAGTCTTGGTATCACCAGGTACCAATCGAACCATCTGATGTGTGGAATAATGCCTTCAAATGAAAGGAGGGCCTTTTCAAATGGATGGTCATGTATTTTGGGTTGAAGAATGCTCCTGCAACCATCATGAGGTTGATGGATGATATATTGCGACCATTCACCAACTCATTTGTAGTGGTGTACTTGGATGACATCTTTATCTTTAGCGAGACTTGAGAAGAGCATCTCCACCACATCCGACATGTCCTCCAAACACTGTGGTAATACAAGTTGTGTGCCAATTTGGAGAAGTGCACTTTAGGCATGACCTAGGTTCAGTATCTAGGATACATTATTGATGAGTGGGGTGTGCATGTGGATCCAACCAAGATCCAATTCAATTGGGATTGGCCAGCCCCAACCACTCTAACAAAACTCATCAAATTTCTAGGTCTTGCCAATTTATACCACCGATTCGTGTTGGTATTCTCTCATATCACTTGGTCTTGGAGTCAAGTCACCAAGGGAGGAGGGAAAGAAAAATAATTTTAGTCTTAATATAAATAGAAGGCATTCATAGATTTGAAACATCGCCTCTGCTTTGCACCAGTGCTCACATTACTTGAATTGCAACAACCTTTTGAGATCGAGACAGATGCCTCTGACTATGATATTGGGGAAGATATTACTCAACCGGGGCATCCAATGGCATATCACAGTGAGACACTTTCTGACACTATCCAGAAGTATCCCACTTATGAAAAAGAGATGTATTCCATTGTGCAAGCTTTCTGACAATGGAAACATCACATTTTGGGGAAGGAAATAGTCATACACATAGACCATCAACCCGTATAGTTCATACTGACATAAGGTAAGTTGAAAAATGATCAACATCAGAAGTGGTCCACATACTTGCAAAAATTTCATTTGAACATCAAGTACAAGAAGGGCAACACTAATAATGTTGCAGACTGCCTCAACTGACCACCGATCGTAGCGTTAGCCACCGTGCTAAACTCTTGTGGCCATGAGATTTCTGATTGTGCACTTCTCTACAAAATAGATCCAGAATTTGACCACACATACAAGACGCTCTTGGAGGTTAATTAAGTTCCATATTTTAACCTCCAGGATGCACTACTATGTTTCCTGGGACACCTTTGTGTTCCTTCAAGCAAGTGTGCCAAAATTATTTGTGAAGCACACTACAGTCAGGTCACTAGGAATTTCAGGGTCTAGAAAACAATGGCAGTACTACAAAAGTATTTCTATTGGTCAAACCTTTGACAAGATGTCAGGAAGTACATCAGATCCTGCACTTCCTGGTCATTTCCAAACCAACCATCAAGATATAAGGCCTCTATACTTCATTTCCTACCCCTAGTCGACCTTGGGAATCTGTCTCCATGGATTACATGTTGGGTCTTCCTTCTAATAAGCATGGAAATGACTGTGTTTTTGTGGTCATTAACAAATTATTGAAGATGGGCATTATGGTGTCCGAAAAGAGGAATAGCACAACAGAAGCCACTGTTAAATTCTTCTTTGAATGGGTGTGTGTACACTTTGGGATCCCACAGTCTATCCTCTATGATTGGGACAAAAGGTTCCTGAGTACATTTTGGTCTGGCCTCTAGTCAATATTGGACACCAAGCTCACCAAGTCCACATCTTTCCATCCCCAAACTGATGGCCAAACAAATGTCGTTAAGAGGATGATCATACACATTCTACGCATGTAAAACTCAAATAATCCACACACATGGGATGAGATCCTCCCCTATGTACAACACAACTATAATCATACTCTCCATAGCTAAACCAGCCACAACCCCTTTCAAGTGGGTTTGGGATTCCAAAAACTATGTCCCATTGACATAGCCATGCCATTTGTAGCTACTTAGGTAGATTAAGCTCATGTCCAGTTTGAAGCTGACAAGGTGAAAAATTTCATTAAGTGCATTAAGCACATCCACCAATAGGTTCATGACGTATTGGACAAAACCAATGCTAAGTACAAGCAGTGACATGATCAACATCGGGTGCCACACAACTTCTAGGTGGGCGACAAAGTGTGGCTACATTTGCAGAAGGAGCACCTCGCTGCACCCCACTGCAAGCTTTGCCTACTCCGATACGGGCCATACACCATCACCAAGGCCATAGGGGACAATGCCTTTGAGCTCAGTATTCCACCATTCCTTGGTCTGCACCCAGTGTTCAATGTGGACTGCCTTTGGCCCTACTTTCCACCTCTACTGGACACATTTGACACGACACAACAACTCACACCAACAAAGTTAAACCCAAACTGCATGGAACAAACCACAACTAAACAGATCGTGGAAACATAGATCAAGAAAACATGCCAGCATTTGATCTAGCTATACCTAGTTGTCAAATCAGGTCAACTCCCTCACTAGGGCATGTGGTTCACCAGGGACCAGGTTCAACAGAAATTTCCTCACCTCATGGAGGATCTACATGCAATGGGGAGCATTGCTTCCTGGGGGGGGATGATACAAGTGGATATTGTGGCCACCCACCTATTTCACCTAGACCTCTAGAAGTTTCATTATTTTTTATTTTTTATAGAAACATTTACTATTTTTAGCATTTTTTTCAGGTCCTGAACTTTCGGGGAAGTTTTGTCCCCCTAAACAACGTTTTTTGAGGACTGTTGCGGGCCCGTAGCTCTGGGAAAGGGCCTATGGAAAAACCTATAGGATTTGGAGAGATATTTCTGATGATATATTATATGCACCAAATGGAGATAATATAACCAAGTTACAACCCCGGGAATTTGGATGCCTAACTAACCCCAACTGGGCCCACAAACTCTTGGTGTTTCATCTCCCGGGGTTAGCGTTTTGGTTGTTTAGGTTTTTCCTATGTTGTTAAATAATAAAAAGGCCCTTGAGCCTCTTTGTAACACAATTCAAAGGCCTATAGCCACCACATATTTTCTCAAAGATAAGCTACCAGCGCCCTAGCTAGTTTATTTCCATTTTTCCTGTAAGCATATTTTCAGTTATGTGATATTAATGAAATGAAGTTTTATTTATCCTGCATCTCTATGCTTATGTGTATTTCTATATTTTATTGTGTTCCTGCATAATTCTGGATTAGTGGTATGAGAGTGGTCTTCTCTTTCTCGATCCTTCTTTGCATGTCCCCAACGAGGTCAGGGTATAAGGAGTTAGGGATTGATCTGGTTGAACTTGTGAAAGATCAACCTCGAAAAACCTGATGGTTGCCCATGGGGGAATAAAAAAAAGACGAGGGAGTAGGAGATCCTATCTAAATATTTCTCGAGGAGTCTCTCGAGAATAAAATAATGCTATGATGGATAAATTTTCCCATATCCTTCAACAACTGACCACCGGCGGCACATCTACATCCATTAGCCACTCTAGAGGTGCCACTCCTTTTAAGGTACATGTAAAATTTTACATTCCCATATTTGAGGGCCAAATAGATGTAGAAGTCATAAATAGATGGTTGAAGATATTAGAAGGATATTTCTCGGTTCATGAATTTTCCAGCCAGGAAAATATTACTTTTTCACTCCTCAAAGCTGCCCCCCATGTTAAGGATTAGTGGGGAACCTAATGTGATCAAAAGGATGAGAGGGAACCCTCTCTATTCTTGGCCACACCTACTTGGGATTATTTTTGAGACGCCATCAAGGAACAATATTATCCCGTGGTGAGCTATGAGGACAAGTACATGCAATGGACTACGTTGCAGTAGTAAAGAGATCAAGATGTTCATGAACTAAGGAATCTGTTCCATACCCTGTGCAAAAATTTTGGTATCAAAGATTCAGAGAAACATTTTCTTCTAAAGTACCATAGTTTTCTGCACATATACATTCAGGAGGAAATGGATTTCCTCGACATCTACTTGCTTGGTGCAACATACTGGTAAGCTGCCAAGATTGAGTAGAAATTCAAACAGAAGAAGCAATAATTTGGATCTACGAGTCAGAAGCAAGGGAAAGGTGTCCCCAAACCACAAAAGAAAGGATAAAGCCAAGTCAGGGCAGCCCAGGACAACCCGCCAAAGCCACAAGAAAATAAAAACACCATGAAGCCAAAGAAGGACATGAGAAAGTGGTGTGAGTTCCATAGGAGCTCCACTCACAACAAAAATGAGTGTCAGGCCAAGCAGTCACTGGTGGCCGAGCTTAAGGCTTATGAATCAGATGCAAGCTCCGAATCTATATCAAAATTTGACAAGGGGAATGACCAAGGGAAGTAGATCATCGATTCATAACACAAAATCACTATCTACACCATGAATATGTAGAAGGAGGAATAAGAGGATCCAGAGGATGGGGGGCACCTCTTCCATTCCCACATGTGGGTAAAGGGTTGCCTACTGCAGTTTCATTGTCGACAACGGTAGCCAAAAGAACCTCATTTGAGTAGAGGTCATGAAGTGGTTGGGCTTGCCGACCACAACACACCCACAACCGTACACCATCGGGTGGCTACACCAAGGACGAGATCTCCATGTCAGCCATTAGACTTGTTTCCTTCCCTACAACATCAAGCCCTTCATGGATGAGGTATTATGTGACATTTCTCCTCTTGATTTTTGTGATGTTTTATTAGGCCAACCATACTAGTAGAAGCGACATGCTGTGTATGAGTCTAGGCTTCACACTGTTATTATTACTTTGGGGAATACATTGTACATGATACCAGAGGTAGCACTGCCTACTGTTATATCTTTGGTTACTTCAAAACAATGCAATAAGCTCATTTCCAAAACCAGGAAATTTGTTTTCTTGATGATCCGCCATCAAGGAAAGAATAAGCTTGTGGCCACAACCTCCAGATAGGGCTCCTCTGCATGACAAAAAAAGATAGACAAGGTCATGGTGGAGTATGTGGACATCTTCACCTCACATGCAGGGGTGCCTCTGCATTGTCAGTTCAAGCACTCCATCGATCTGACCCCAGGTGCGTCGCTTCCCAATGGAACAATATATCAATGCTCTATTCTAGAGAACGATGAAATCAAGAGGAAAATTCAAGAGCTACTGCAGAAAGGTCACATCCAGCCAAGTTCATTGCCTTATAGGAGCCCGATTTTGTTGGTGTAGAAGAAGAATGGGAATTGGAGACTCTGTATTGACTATTAATCGCTAACAAGATCACTGTCTGGAATAGGTACCCGATCCCACGGATTGATGACATTCTGGACCAAATCATGGGGAAAAATACTTCAGTAAGCTTGACTTGAAGTCTAGGTATCACCATGTTCCAATCGAACCCTCTAATGTGTGGAAGACTGCCTTCAAATCCAAGGAGAGCCTTTTTGAATGGTTGGTCATGCCTTCCGGGTTGAAGAATGCTCCCACAACCTTCATGAGGCTGATGGATGACACATTGCTGCCATTGACCAAATCATTTGTAGTGGTTTACTTGGATGACATCATGATATTCAGCCAAACTTGGTAAGAGCACCTCCACCACATCCGACATGTCCTCCAAACACTGCGGCAACACAAGTTGTATGCCAATTTGGAGAAGTGAACTTTTGGCATGACCCAGGTTTAGTATCTGGGATACATTATTTATGAGCGGGGGGTGCATCTGGATCTAGCCGAGATCTAAGTCATTCGGGATTGGCCAACCCCAACCACTCTAACAGAGCTACATGGATTTCTGGGTCTTCCCAATTTCTACCATCGGTTTGTGTTGGGATTCTCTCATATCACTTGGCCCTTGAGTCAAGTCACCAAAGGAGGATCAAAAGAAAATTTATTTTGGTCTAAATATCAACAAGCGATGGTAAGTTGAACAACTCACCTACTAACACTTTCTTCGCACAACAACACGTTACCGGACTTACAACAACAACCGTGCAGAGATCGAGACACGCCACCTACACCGGTGTATTGGGGCAGCTCTTAGTCAAATGGGGCATCCAGTGGCATATCAAAATGAGACACTTTCTAACACAGTCCGAAAGTATGCCACTTATGACAAAGAGATGTATTCCATTGTGTATGCTTACCGATAATTAAAGCATTACATTTTGGGAAAGGAAAAAGACATTCACACAGACTACCGACACTTGCAGTTCATACATACACAAGAGAAGTTATATAAAAATTTCCATCAGAAGTGGTTGACATACCTGCAACAATTTCATTTGAACATCAAGTACAAGAAGGGAAACACCAATAGTGTTGCTGACTTCCTCAGCCGACCACCAATCGTGGTGTTAACAACCGTTCTCAACGCTTGTGGGCATGATACTTCCGATTGGCCACTTATCTACAAAAGCGATCCAGAATTTGGCCACACATACAAGACACTCTTGGAGGGTAAACAAGTTCCATGTTTTCACCTCCAGAATGCATTGTTATGTTTCCTGGGACACCTTTGTGTTCCTTCAAGCGAGCGCGCCAAGATGATTTGGGAAGCTCACTATAGTTGGGTCACTGGGCATTTCGGGGTTGAGAAAATAGTGGCAATATTGTAGAAGTATTTCTATTGGCCGAACCTTCGACATGATGCTGAGAAATACATCAGATCTTACACTTCTTGTGTCATTTCCAAACCGACCATCAAGAAGAAAGGCCTCTATACTCCACTGCCTACCCCTATTTGACCTTGGGAATCCATCTCCATGGATTACATGTCATTCCTTCCTTCTACTAAGCATGTTTTTTGTGGTCATCAACAGATTCTTGAATATGGCCATTATGGCAGTCTAGAAGAATAATATCACAACATAAGCTGCTACTAAACGATTCTTTCAACGAGTGTGGGTACACGTTGGGATCCCACAGTCTATTCTCTCACATTGGGACAACAGTTTCCTAAGTATAGTTTGGTCCAGCCTCTGGTCAATGCTGGACACCAATCTTACCAAGTCCACAACTTTCCATCCCCAAACTGATGGCCAGATAGAGGTCGTCAACAGGATGATCGTACACATTCCGTGCATGTACAACTGAAAGAATTCATGCACATGGGATGAGAGCCTCCCCTATGCACAACATAGCTATAACCAGGCTATCCTCAACTCAACCAGCCACAACCCCTTTCAGGTGGGCTTGGGATTCTAGCCACTATGTCCCATTGACATAGCCATGCCATTTGCAGCTACTCAAGTAGATTTAGATCATGTCTAGTTTGAATATGACCAGACAAACAACTTCATTGAGCGCATTCATCACATCCGCCAATAGGCTCATGACATATTGGACAAAGCCAATTCTAAGTACAATCAACGACATGATCAATATTGGGTGCCACACAACTTCTAGGTGGGTGACAAAGTGTGGCTACATTTGCACAAGGAAAGCAATGCTAAAACCCACAGCAAGATTCACCCACTCCGATATGGGCCATACACCATCACCAAGGCTATAGGGGACAATTCCTTTGAGCTTAGTATTCCATCATTCCTTGGTATACTCCTAGTGTTCAATGAGGACCGCCTTCGGCCCTAATTTCTGACATGGAAAAAAAACTCACACCAATAGAGTTAAACCTAGACTACATGGAACAAGCCACAACTGATCAGATCATGGACACAGATCAAGAATACCCACCAATAGAGGATCCAACTATATCAAGTTGTCAAAGCAGGCCAACTCCTTCACCAGGGACCATGTTCAATAGAAATCTCCTCACATCATCGAGGCCCTGCACACAATGGAGACCATTTCTTCCTAAGGTGGGAGGAATGATCTAGTTGGATACTGGTGGCCACCCACCTATTCCACCTATATCGCTAGTCATTTTCATCAATTTCATTTTTTATAACAACATTTACTATTTTTAGTAGTTTTTTGTGTCTTGAAATTCCGGAGCAATTTTGTCCCCCTAAACGATATTTTTTTGAGGTCCGTAGTAGGCCCAAGGCCATAGGTAGGGGCCTATGGAAAAACCTATAGTAATCAGAGGGATATTTTTGATGATATATCGTACACATAAAATGTAGATAATATGAACAAGTTACGACCTCGAGAAGTTGGCTGCCCAACTAACCCCAACGAGGCCCACAAACTCTAGGTGTTTCATCTCCTGGGGTTAGGGTTTTGGTTGTTTATGGTTTTCCTATGTTGTTCAGTAATAAATAGGCCCTTGAGCCTCATTGTAAGAAAGTTGAGAGGCCTGTAGCTGCCACATATCTTCTCAGAGATAAGCTACCAACACCCTAGCTAGTTTATTTCCATTTTTTGTGTAAGCATATTTTCAGTTATGTGATATTAATGAAATGAAGTTTTATTTATGTTACATACCTGTGTTTATGTGTATTTCTGTATTTTATTGCATTCCTACATAATTCCGGATCAATTCCCAAGTTGCTGAAATCATGGGCTTGCTATAATTTGACACTGTTGTAGTGGTCCACCATAACTTTGTTTCTTTAAGAGTTCTACTTCTTCAGGAGACATGAATGAACCTTTGTTATTTCCTTGAGAGACATTTTGAGTTTGGTTCTAAGGAGTAGAATTAATAGAGCAGTTGGGGCATTAGGTTTAACCATATTGCGACATTAGTTGGGAAATTAGATGGATAACATCTTGTAGCCATTCACCAAACCATTTGTAGTGGTGTACTTGGATGACATCCTGATCTTCAGCCAGACTTGGGAAGAACACCTCAACCACGTCCGACAGGTACTCCAAACACTACGAAAAAAAAATTTGTGTGCCAATTTGGAGAACTGCACTTTTGGCATGACCTAGGTTGGGTATTTGGGATATATTACTGATGAGCGGGTGGTGCCTGTGGATCCAGCCGATATCCAAGTGGTTTGGGATTGGACAGCCCCAACCACTCTAATAGAGCTATGCAACTTTTTGGGTCTTGCCAATTTCTACTGCAGGTTCGTCTTGGGATTATCTCATATCACTTGGCCCTTGAGTTAAGTCACCAAGGGAGGATCAAAAGAAAATTTATTTTGGTCTAAATATCAACAAAAGACATTCATAGAGTTGAAACATAGCCTCTTCTCTACACCAATGCTCACATTACCAGACTTGCAACAACATTTTGAGATCAAGACAAATTCCTTTGACTGTGCTATTTGGGAAGTTCTTAATCAACAAGGGAATCTAGTGGCATATCAGAGTGAGACACTTTTTGATATAGTCTAGAAGTATCCCAATTATGAAAAAGAGATGTATTCCATTGTGCAGGATTGTTGACAATGGAAGCATTAAATTTTGGGGAAGGAAACAATCATCCACATAGACCACTGATCCCTACAGTTCATGCAAACACAAGGGAAGTTGCAGAACGATCACCATCAGATGTGGTCCACATACCTGCAACAGTGTCATTTGAACATCAAGTACAATAAAGGAAGCACCAATAATGTTGCAGACTTCCTCAGCCGACCACCGATCATAGAGTTAACCACCGTGCTCAACTCTTGTGGGCACGAGACTTTAGATTGGTCACTTATCTACAAAAGTGATATAGAATTTGAACACACATACAAGACGCTCTTAGAGGGTAAGAAAATTCCACATTCTCACCTCCAGGATGCATTGCTATTTTGTCTGGGACACCTTTATGTTCCTTCAAGTGAGCATGCCAAGATAATTTTGGAAGCGCACTACTGTTGGGTTGTTGGGAATTTTGGGGTTGAGAAAATAGTGGCAGTACTCCCGAAGAATTTCTATTTCCCGAACCTTCAACAAGATGTCGGGAAGTACATCAGATCCTGCACTTCCCGCGCCATTTCCAAACTGAACATCGAGAAGCAAGGCCTCTATAATTTGCTTCCTACCCTTAGTCGACCTTAGGAATCCATCTCCATGGATTACATGTCAGGTCTTCCTTCTACTAAGCATGACAATGACTGAGTTTTTGTGGTTGTCGTCAAATTATCGAAGATGGCCATTATGGCGACCTGAAAGAAGAATATCACAGTAGAAGCCATTGCTAAACTCTTCTTTTAACAAGTGTGGGTACAATTTGGGATCCCACAATATATTATCTCAGATCGGGACAACAAGTTCCTCAGTACATTTGGTCCAACCTCTAGTTAATGTTGCACACCATGCTCACCAACTCCACAGCTTTCCATGCTACTCAGGATGATTCGGCTCATGTCCAGTCTGAAGCTGAAAAGTCAAGCTCTTCATTGAGCACATTCAACACATCCAAAAATAGGTTCATGAAATATTAGGTAGAGCCAATGCTAAGTAGAAGAAGCAACATGATCAACATCGGGTGCCACATAGCTTCCAGGTGGGCGACAAAGTGTGGCTACATTTGCAGAAGGATCACCTCGCTGGACCCCACCGCAAGCTTTGCTCACTCCAATATGGGACATAAGCCATCACCAAGGCCATACTGGACAATGAATCTGAGCTCATTATTCCATCATTCCTTGGTCTGCACACAGTGTTCAATGTGGACCGCCTTTAGCCCTACTTTCCACCTCTACTGGACACATCCGACATGGAAAAGCAACTCACACCAACAGATTTAAACCCAAAATACATGGAACAAGACAAAAATAATAAGATCATGGACACACAGATTAATAACACTGACCAATAGAGGATCCAACTATATCGAGTTGTCAAAGTAGGCCAACTCTTCACCAGGGCAAGTGGTTCCCCAGGGACCAAGTTCAATAAAAATTTACTCACGTCATGGAGGCTCTACATGTAATAGGGACCATTTCTTCCTAAGGGGGAGGAATGATCCAGGTGGATTTTTGTATCCACCCACCTATTCCACCTAGACCTCTAGTCAATTTCATCAACTTCCTTTATTATGGTAGCATTTACTATTTTTAGTAGTTTTTCAGGTCTTAAACTTTCATAGTAGTTTTGTCCCCTAAACGACATTTTTTTGAGGTCTATAGTAGGCCCGAAGCCTTAGGTAGGTGCCTATGGAAAAACCTGTATTACTCATAGAGATATTTCTGATGATATATCATACACACCAAACATAGATCATATGAACAATTTACGACCTCAGGAAGTTAGCTGCCCAATTAAATGGGGCCCACAAACTCTTGGTGTTTGATCTCCTGGGGTTAGGGTTTTGGTTGTTTAGGGTTTTCCTATGTTTTTCAATAATAAAAAGGCTCTTGAGCCTCATTGTAACATAGTTTAGAGGTCTTTAGCCACCACATATCTTCTCATATATAAGCTACCAATGCCCCAGTTAGTTTATTTCCATTTTTTCTGTAAGCATATTTTCAGTTATGTGATATTAATGAAATGAAGTTTTATTTCTGCTGTAGCTCTACGTTTATGTGTATTTATGTATTTTATTGCATTCCTTCATAAGTATGGATCAATTACCCGGTTTCTGAAATCATGGGATTGTTATAAATTGATACTGTTGTAGTGGGCCACCATCACTTTGTTGCTTTAAGAGTTATTTTTCTTTTAGGATATATGAACCCACCTTTGTTATTTCCTAGAGAGACATTTTGAGCTTGGTACTGAGGAGTAGAATTAATAGAGAACTTGGGGCATTAGGTTTAACCAATAGGCACAAAAATACAATCTAGAAAGCCTTGAAATTGCATAGGGGGGTTGGGGAATTCCACCCACTTAGAACAACATAGTTGGGCAGATTATTTGGCTGTGAAATTCTCACCCAAGAAGTAATGCCACTAAGGGTGATATTAGAGATCCAGGGGCCACGGATACAATAGCAAGTGTGACTTTTCTTGAAATAAAAATATAAAATGCCTCATGTTAGGGTTAAGGGGCTCGGAGAGTGCCACCATGTGGTTCCTGGACTTCTTAATCTAGGCCCTAATAATTTCCAGAAAAAATATGGTGGATGGAACACTGAGGATTTTGTGCTTTTTGAACATGTCACATACACCAAAATGCTCAATAAACATAAATTTCCATTGTAATGTCATTATGAGTAGTTCATTAACTTGTGGAAGGTCTTTGGTACAATATGTTGTGGGGATTTTTGGTGGAACCATTCTCATAGTTGGAAGATGAACTACTGTTATGGATGAAAACCATCTTCTAAGGATCAAATGGCCTCTCTTCAGTCATGGGATGAAATTAAGATGCCCCTTAGCTACCTTGGAATAGGTGTAATGACTCTGGAATCTGTAGTAGATACTGTGGTATTAACATGTTCTAACATGAACTAGCTTATGCAAGGATTCCAAGTAGTTCTATTAAACATCATTAATATGCATTTTCATGGATATGTAGATCATTAATTCATTATTGGAAAACATCCATAATGTATGTTACATCACATTGCATATTTACTTATACTCACAATTATGATAACAGATTAAGCATCAATATGACCTAAACATTTTTCTAACCTTATATGTGACACAACGAGTGAGTAGCCTATGAGAATTGGATCTAGATATGACTGTGCACTCTTCTAGTCACCATTGGGTCTCATTGGTTGGTTATCTTATTATGAACACCAATACCAATATTAGCTTGACATGTCAAGAATATTTCCCACCAAGGTTAATACATTATTGGTAATATTTCTGAAGCAATGCAAGCATTATTAAGTAATTATCTATCTCATTCACAAGGTCCATTTCTTAGGAAAAAATATCAGTATAACTAGGTTTAGACTTCAAAAGAGTATGTGGTCTTTATAATTGACTCTGTAGTGACTGTAATGGTTAATAGATTTCGTAATTATGCGTCGTATGTGTAACAAAACCAAATGTCTTCCTTGGGCTCCAATTCTCTTCTTTTGCACTAATTGCTACACTAGTTCAACAAGAAGGGGCCATCCTCCAATTCCATAGAGAAAGGATCCTAGCTAGTGAATCATCAAGCCCAAGCAACCAATAATCAATATATCATTCAGTAACCACTACCCTAGAATAACTAAAAAAATGTCAAAGCAACCCCAAGTAGTCTCGACCAAATCCTAATCTAAACAAATGGAGTGAATAAAACCATAAGTGAGAATGTTATTAAACATTTGAGACCTATTCAAAGATAATACTTTGAATTTTTCTTCGGATCTTTTACAACTCCAATAAGTACCCTAGGAAATCAATAGCTCAAACATAAAAATAAGGGGCAAAAAGGCACCTTCAACTAATTGAGAAATGTAAAGAATATGATTCTGAATTCTTGAAGGAATGCTCATCCCTATTGCAACAAGAGCATGTTGTTCTCTAATTCCTTAGATATTTTGGAATTACCCTTGAAAACTTGTAGGTTTTAACCCTCTACATAAATTATCTGCAAACGAATTCTTAAATATAGAAAATAAACAATAGCGAGAGCATAAAACATAAAAAATATATACACATATATTTTCCCCTAGATTCCAAATCAGGACTACCAGCTTGATTTTTCATTATATTCCTTTTAGTTTTACAAAACATATATATATATATACATGTCGAAGCATTCATAAACCCAAATCCATTAACCATGGATTATGACATAACCGTAGTTCCCTTAACCGGATCTACAAAATACCATGAGAAGAAAACCATCATGCCCAAAACCATGCAAACCCATGCAAAAAACCATAGGCAGGTCTGCCCACCTAATATATGGTCCAAAAAAAATTTCGAGGGGCGTTGTTCCCCCCCTTGTGACCCATGCTGCGCCCGATGCAAGCGTAGGGGGCCTACTTCTAGTCGTGGAAAGAATATAACACACACCCAACAAAATTCACGCTTGCATGGGGATGTAGAAGCCTTAGAATGGGCTTGATCCCTAGGAGGTAGTTTTTTATACTATATAGGGTTAAAAGACACATCTTCTAATTAGGTGAAGTAGGTGCCTTGAAAAAAGGAGGAATGTTGTAACAAACATAGTAAAATTTCTAATTGTAAGGGAAAGATTCTTAAGAACAATATTAATACATTAAAAATAAAAATCCATTTTACCTCACCCATAAGATGTAAGAATGTCAATTTTTAGGATCATGAACCAAGAATAAACTCCTCAACAATTGATACTGGTAAAAATACATCTTCCCTTGATAGATTAACAAAATACTAATGTTGTTTGAAAAACTGCAGAAATTTGGCTGAAAAGAGAGACAAGATGAGTGTGTCATCCTAGAAAAGGGCATAGATCCAGAAAAAATCCTCTTGGATAGACCTGGAATAGTCCCAAAACAGTGCATGATAAGTACACATCCTGATGCCATGAAATTTGTGAACGTGCATGATTTCGTATTGGAATTCCTTATGGGAACACAGTAAATAGAGGATGTAACAAACCACATGTTCACAACATGCATGTGATAACCCAAATATATGCACAAATTAAAAAATTATATGTCGAAATTGAAAAATTATGACCACAGGAATGAAGAAATTATGATTATGAGAATCAAGACAGTCACCTACAATCGAAAAAACAAAATTTTTATTTTAGAGATAAAGATCCCAAAATAATTTATTTTTTGGTATAGAAGAAAATTAAAATTCTTTGGGATGTGCCAACATAAAAAAATTTAGGTGATAGAAAAATTTGGAGGTTGATGTATTTATATCTCCATTTGAAGTGTATTTTTACTATATAGGAGCCTGGTAGTTATTTCTTTCAAGGAAAAAATGAAAACACCCTTGAAGTTTATGTTGAAGCCCAATCAAAAATTTAATGGGCATAATTTCACCAAATGGAAACACCATATGATCCCTGTTTTCCCATTCATGTGTTCACTGAGAAAGGCGGCCTGGAAGGTGGTATGAGAACAAGATGATATTGATCAATTTCAATATAGTCAAAGCAAGTAGCCATTTAATAAGATGGATATGACTACAATAACAAAGAAGCAGTGATACTCATAAAAATCTTAGTGACACACAATAATTCCACAAGAGTAAGATGGGGAAGTTTCATGCAAAATATAAAGGTGACCACGGGAAGTTCATGGATTTCCATATAAAGGTAGATAAGATAAGATGATTTTACTAATGCCCAAAAAATACCACAAAAACATGACAATGGTACTAAAATGGTAAATCCAGTATAAGTGAAAAGTCAGAGTGTGGAAGAAACTCCTAGAATGATATTGATAGCAGGAAAATATAAAGAAACAAGTGTCTAGCTAGAAGTTAAATTTTTGCCTAAGAAAAGATATAAAATAAAGTGAAAGTGTAACAAAGACACTAGAAACTGGTAAGTCTCAGTGTTGAATATAATAATGGATGTTTAGGCCTATTGGAGCTAAAACTCATTGTCAATGCCGAATGAGGGGGGCCAAGCCCCCAATAGAGGATCCTAATTAGAGCCATCCATAAATGTGAAAGGAACAATGCACTGGTATATTATATCCTTTTGGGAGAGTATGGGGATGAGACCACTTGGCTATATCATACTAGGGGGAGCACAACAAAAAGGAAGCCAATTGCTCCTAATATCCAGGGTAGTGGGGAAGAGGCTCTAAATGAAGCTTGGTTGTCTGAACGACATAGAAATAGAGATCATTTTTCCTTAAAATCATGTATTTTTCAATGCAAATGAAGGAGATTCAATTTCATAACATTTCATGAAGGTGAAAGACATTAGGGATCAAATATTGGTTGTAAGAAGACAAGTACATGAAGAATGAAAGGTTGTAATTTAGATATTCTCCGTCCATCATTTGAAAAATTTGTAAAAAATACTAACATAAATTTCAAATCCACTAATGCAAATTTTGAGAAGTTGTCAAGTCAGTTGCTAGTATCAGATACAAGGGTTTCTTGTGGAATTGATGATCGGTCATGGAAAAAGTTGAGCATCTATTCAAGGACTCCATATCAACGTATTTCTTCCAATGTTCATTCATACAATGCTCATCACTCTTCTTGACATTAGGGAAATTTTGAGGTCTAAAATGGGCCTCCTAAGGAAAATGTACAATCAAAATTTACTTGATGAGAACCAATCACATTTTAGGGGATGACATCATCCCTAATGGTTGAGGTGGCATTGCTTGAGTTAAAGGTACTTACTTGTCACATTCTCAATGGTGGATAAAAACTCATGGTTAACCATGGTAGTGCTCTAAGTACTTTTAAAGTTAAAGTAAAGTACTCATAGTAAATGTCACTTCACATTTTTTGAATAAAAATATATTATATTCATTTCATATTTCTTGAAAGAAACAATGCACATCCCTATACATTTATTATATTATTTTTATATAGTATATTAATTACATGTTATTATACAATTTAAATAATATAAATATTAATTAATAGCATATAATATAATATAATTAAGATTTATAAATTTATATTTATATTTTATTTTAAGTTATTTAAGTATAAATGACAAATGAATTAGTTGTTCAATGATAATGATTTTTTCTTGAAAAGCTCGTTCTTATTTATAGTCAAATCAATATATTTTTTTTATTAATTTTATTTTGGTACAACTTTTGAATTGAATTTAACTATGGTTACATGGATTGTGGTGCAAAAAGTGAATTGCAAATTCATAAATAGTATTTGATTGGTTTAACTATTATTTTATTATTCTTCATGAGCCTGATGTATCTCGTGATGTATTCCTTCTCTCCAAAGCATCTTCTTACTGCTCTAACCCTAACCTAAGGTGTTACAGTCCCAATTCACAAGATGAAGAGCCAATGCCAACTTGGAGGGGCTTTCCAAAGTCACCTCAATACTGTTCTCACACTCTTTAAGTTGGCTCTTCTCCAACTCAAAGGGGGAATCCCTAGCATTATATAAGTCTAGAAAATGTTAATGTACATAATGGTTACTTTGAGTTAGGTTAGATCTGATTTTTTAATATAAAATATTGAAAAAAATTCATATCTACCCAAAAAAAATAAAAATAATAAATATGGTTGACATAAGGGAGTTTTCTTAGACTTATCTGCAAATATAGATTGTGATATATAAGATTATAAGTCAATTTTATGGTTTTTATGTGGTTGGGAAGTGAGATTAGAGCCTAGAAGTTTTATTGGGTAGATGGGGTCTATGAGTTAGTGTTTTAAGGAGCTATTTATTGTGCAATAAGGGAAAATTAAAATCAAAATTATTAGATTACAACATCCTTATACGATTGTCCTAGAATGCATAAAATTGGTTTCAAGGCCCTAATTAAGAAATAATTCGAAACACATCAAAAGGGATTATCCACTACTATGAAATCTAAATTCCAACAACTTCACATTAAGAAATATGGGAAGGTCTATGCTAATGGCTCATTGAATGGTTCCTATAATTATTGATAAAAGGGTAGGCTATAAGATATATTTTTCAGTCAACTCCTAAATGGAAACTCCAATTAAACAATAATGAATTACCATTAGCCTTTGCTGGAGTGTCTTCAGTATCTAATCTTTTGAATAGGCATGCAATGTCATAACCCAAGGTTTACCTATCAAAAAGAAAATATTTATTTAAGGATGATATTGAATCTACTATAAAAAATAAGAGGGAACATATCATAATTCAAATGGAAAAGCCTTCAATTAATTTAGGCAATAATAGTGTTTAGTTCCTCATACAACTAGACCACTCAAGAGGCATGAGATCCTTGACACACACATAAAATCATAAGGTACAACTGATAGGTTTCATCACTAGTGACCAAACTAATCAACTCTATCATCAAATATTTCATGACCAAAAATTCCAATATCAATCATGAAAGGCAAGCCAGGTCAATGAAAGCAGTCATTATGTAGGACCACACCAAGGTTAAATCCTTAAAATAAATGGCCAATGTACCACCTGTAAAGGGACCATTGATCTACCGTAAGGATCATTTAGTCAAACCAAGTGGTTGTAAAGTATATGCAACATCCCTACATAGGTGCTAGATTCTTGACACTGTAGTATTAAGGAAGGATATTTAAAAAAGTCAATATCAAAATCACCAACTACTAGAATTAAATAAAATACATATTTTCATTCTCTTTATATAAATTTGACACTGACACATGATTTTTGTGCATTTTTCATCATTTTCTATACCAAGTCAAGTAATGTCCAACTCCTATATTCCCAACCTTAATCATGTGTGCATGTTACATTGATCATAAAATGATGCAAAGAGAAATAATTCATACAATTTAAGGACTAAAATTTGGGAAGAAACCGATCATTCAAGTCTATTTCATTTGAAATTCATACACAAACAGATCCATTAAGGTGTTTCTTTTACAAACCATTTAATAAAAATAAAATTCATGATGTCTGTGAGTAATAAGCAAGAGAAATATGTTTAGATTTAGTGTAGATTTTACTTCTTTAATTGATAGATATGATCCATTTATCTTGGCCCTATATACAAATGAGTTTATCATTATTGAAATTTTTGAACAACTCATGTTTGTGGTGTAAGAAGATTTTGACTAGTGAAGTTGACATGAAGGACATAGGAGGTTGGTATGTTTTTTATGAAGTTTTACTTGTACATGAGATTTAAACCTTGAAGATTTTAAAGTTATTTGAAAGTATAGAAGGAAACAATGATCCAAGGTTATATTCTTCAACTTCATATATGGTCAACAAAATGATGAGGCCCATAGGAAAAGAGAAGTTTGAGGACTCAGAAGGAGATAGTTTATTTGTTCAATAGCACTTTATTCACAAAGAGGGAGTGTTAGTTTTTCCCTATTGCATCAGATACTTCTTTCTCCCATGTTGGCATGGCAATATATTTAGTAGCAAAGGCACAACAAAAACACGCATAATAATTTGGATTTATGCAGGGTACTTGTGTAGTCATGATAAGGGTGCAGCTTAGGAGAATGAGGATGCATCACTAGAAAGTATAGGGTACTGCACTATTGTCATGTAGGAGATAGATTGAGAGGGTGCATGGATGCTAAAATTTTTCCTGGTTGCATCAGTTATTGTTCTATTCTATATTGGCATAAAAATCAACCGACAAAGGCACACCAACAACAACCAAAACAATTTGGATTCATGTGTAGGGTACTTGTGTTGTCATAATAAGGGTGCAACTGAGGAAAATGGGGGTGCAACACTAGATTGTATGTGATGCGAAACTATAATTATGTAAGACAATATCGAGAGTGCACACACATGCCTTATGACATGCATGCGCCAACCTCAACCACTTCCAGTTTTATGGTTGTTTTTCTAGATTTAACATTCCAATTTTAGAATAGATGCTTTTCTTCTTTTGGAATTTGAAATTTAGATTTAGAAGTAGGTTGTTCTTAGCTTCAATTAGCTTTTGTTTTAAAGTAGATTAAGCACATGAGCCAGTGAAACTTCTAATTTTAGGTACATCATACTTCCCTAGATAGATTTAGATAATGGTTTTTCTTTTCTAATTTTTAGCACCCAAAGGGATGGGCTATTTTATATTCTCCTCTAACCTTCCTCGTCTATATTATATAAAGAAGGAAGGGAAGAGGTGGTTATTTTTGAATGATTTTAAGCATGATATTGAGTTGTTCTAGTTATTTTGATAGTACTTTTGAGCTGTAGCATTGTGTCATTTTTCTAGATTGAATAAAAACAAATCACAGTTTTAGAAGTTTAGTTTTGTACACTTTGTCCTATATTTTCAGTATGATGTGTTAGTACATTACATATCCAAAATTTTTAGTTTTTATATCCCTTAAAGTTTTATGTTTTAGCTGCTTAGGTCTTATGATTTCAGACTCTGCCTACCCTGGTCTGAAAATTTTAGCAAGGCCTACATAATATTATGACATCCACCATGGTTTCATTATCCTTGTGTTATGCACCAACTGGATGACATGAATCTCAAAGGAATGATACTAGGTGGAAACCCCGAGCAAGCTAGAGGAAGTTTGAGCTATACAGTGCAACCATTGACCTTGGAATGTGTTTCTCAAAGCACTTCCAACAAACCAATAAAATACGAAGTTACAAAAATCTTCATCTTATGTTGGCTTTCAAATGATCAAGATAGGAGTCTTATTTCCTTTATTTGGTGTTGTTATGTTACGAATGGATATTGTCTTGAAAAAATACAATTTTTTTCCATGGGAAAAAAATTTAGGTTTGACATTTCTAGGAGGTAATAAAAAATATAAATTATTCTTGGCCTTTTAGCCAAGAAAATATGTTATTGTTGTCAATAGCATGTCCCAGATAGTGCTTATTGCAGTCCTCCAACATAGTCATTTAGATAAACATCATAGCATCACAAAACCTACCTCGAATACTTAGTCCTCCTAAACCATTAATAGCACTGCTAATATATTTTTATAAGAAAAATAGAGAAATGTCATCTTCTAGGCTATTTAAAAAGGGAGCCCACTGAAACCAAGTGTCCATCTCTAAATTATGGAACTGTGATGATTCCTTCCTATAGATATAAGGCATTCTTTGAGAACTGTTCCACCTTTATATTAAATTCCAAATATATGTGAAGAAAAAAATCTAGACTAACACCTTCTTTTAATCTCCACAACTCTGCTCATGACTGAGCTCAAAATTAAAATTTCTATCATATTTTTCCCATTATCCCAATATATTAATAATTTAGAATATCAAAATACATGAAGTTTGAGAATTCCCATATCTGCAACATATTTCATCAAAAGAAACATGGCATATATCTCTACTCAATTCTTAGTTACATGTCTAACCTAATATTTTATATTAATTTAATGGGAAAGTTATAGAAATAAAATGCATCCATAACCAAAATGATACGTTGGTCAAGACCAATTAAAATAGCCATAGACCACTAAATAGTCAACCACAAGTTCAATTAAAACCCTTGTAGCTTTGGGAGTTTAAATCCCATAAACACTCCTGATTTGCTGGGCCACTTGCTTGGATGTGTATTTATTCCCTAGAACAATGTGAAGGGCCTCTAAATTAGACATAAATTAAGTCCCATAACCTTTATTAGGAACATAAAGGCTATATTAAATCTCTCCTTCTACACTTAATAATTCTTTTTAAGCTTTAATATGTTCTTAGGATGGTTTGAAGATAATTGCATATTTGTGCCTAATATTATTTATTGCTGAAGAATATTGTGAGAATATTGGACATATTTTGAAGATTTGGAGAAGGAGATAATTTAGGGACTTGCTCTCTACTATATGAGGATCAATATTGGAGAATAAATGAATAAAATATCATGAAATTATTGAGAGATTCTGGAACTCCAATGATTAAGAAAATCTAGGAATGTGTTCCCTGCCATTTAATTCAAAATCCTAGTGCTGGGAACCAAATCCACTATTTGAGGGATTTTGTAGGGGAAATCTTCCTCCTTTCAAGGAGAATTATTCCTCATCATTTTGTATAAGTACCAATTCGAATTTCCCTCTAGAGGCATGTATTGTTTAGTCTTATTGTGGGAAAAGCTTTTTGTTTAGCAGCTCCAATTTCTTTTCTTGCAGGGATGCACTTGGATTGATTCAATAATGAATATTGGTGCCATTTTTAGCTTCTAAGGCTTGGTTTCTTCCATAGGACTCTGAGTCTCCTTGGTCTTGGCCATCCTAGGAGCCTTAGAGCCCTCTTGCAGAATTTATTTATGTTCTTTTCACTTCTTATTCACATGCATCTCTCATTTTTGTTTTGCATATTTCTGTATTTAGTATTGTTTCTTTTCTTGCTGTAGGACTGAGTTAAATGATTGAAGTGACTTATTTTTCAGGTTGTTTACAGATTCAAAATAAATATTCATCCTTATAATAAATTTCTAAGGGAATATTAATCATTAAGCTACTTGGATTTAGTTACTAGTTCACGAATATAGGATTTCTGGAAATGCCTTGTAGCGAAATAGTAGTAAATTTATACTATTTTTTTAGAAAGGGTTAATGAGATTCATTTGAATTTATTCCAATTGTATTAGGTCATAATAATGTTAAAGTTAATAAAAAAATTCATCCCATTTCATTTTCACTTGATTAGGTTAGGCATTTGATAGATTAACTAGCTCACTAGTTCTTGAATTTCTAGATTTTAGAGTAGCAATTTTCTGTTATTTTTTACCACGTGTGAACAAGGGTATTTTCGAGTGATTCCACTTGGAATGGAGACATAAGACATCCTAATTACTAACAAATTTTTTTGCATCCCATTTTCATTTGATTTAATTATTCATTCAATGATTTATCTCCAAAATAGAACTTCCTGTAGCAAAAACAAAACTTCTGTAACAGTCTTGTAGCACGTGTAAACTCGACCAGATTTGCTCCCAAATCTTGGTTTTGGTCTCTTGGGCATGAATCATGACCCCTAGGTTATAAATCCATGATTAAGGAAGAATATACACCACTTAGAACATGCAATTTTACAAAGTATATTAGGCATATCTATTTGAATGCATGCTCTTAGGATTTCAATTACAAATTGTTGTTCATGCCTAGGATTAATTTGTTTTCAAAGAAACACTTCAATTTTTGAAATTAATTTAGGATTTGATTGCATGAAATTCACTCCATTACATCAGATCAACAAAATAACGACGCATGGTATGCTACACATATAGTGTTGATACCTCTTAAGTTTGTACGAAGCCCGTGTTGATAATTAAAGTTGGTAGCCTTGGGAGTTGCAAAATTCTTGTTGCAATATCGTGGCTCATCACTTTTTGGCGCTGTTGCTGGGGAGGTGTCAAAGTATGCATTATTTTCTTCCCTAGTTGATTCATTCATTTTCTTTTTTCAAAAACAATAAAATTTCATTAGGCATATTTCATTTCTGTTAACACTGGAATAAACACTTGCATTGTGACAAGTGCCTGACCAGACACATATTAAGCTCATGGCTATTTAATGATTTGAGTTGGATTGTGGAAAGTTATTAAATCTTACATCTGCTCAAAAAGGCTTCAAATAGATAATTTTATCTTACACATATGAGGCTACTAAGGTTTGATATGGTAGCAAGAGTAAATTGGTAATCTGAGGGTTAGGAGGATATGCAGAAGGACAATGGGTCTATAAGATAGAAATCCACTATTTAATAGAAAAATAACGTAGAGTTCAGATTGATAGTGTATCAATGAAAGAAAGCTCCTAGAAGTCTTACAAGAATCTCATTGTACACTTTAAAAATATATGTTACAAGGAATGCTCATATTTAATTTACCACACATATTTCATCAAGAAATCTTGCCAGGCAAGACTGACAAAATTTGATAGTCATGTATAGATATAACATGAGACTGATAAAAACATGGAATAGAGTTAACATCACAATCCGAAACTGAAGAATTTAGGTATGAAGACACATGCGATAAGAAAAAAATGCACATAACAAACTGTCATAAGTCCTCAAGAGTGCTGTTGATATATTATATATTCAAAATGTGTAACACAATATGCTCAGCAAGATACAATCATTGAACCCTTCCATATTTGTATTAGACCATATTTATACAAAAAATAGGAGCTTTGTGTAGAAGTCTCCCATAAAAGTAGAACTCTGTTTTAGGAATTTATTACAACTCTCTACGTAAGGTAGAGTTCATCTAAAAAATTAAAGGAAAAACTGAAAATAGAAATGAGATAAGGTGTGGCATCATGGAGCTAAATCTGGTTGAGTAAATGTGGCTGAGTTCCCTCGTAGGTCATCAAAACTATCTCCAAAAAAGGTGGAATCGAACAACTAAAAGGAGTACTCGTGAACACTTGTTTGCATATCTGCTGAAATATAGGAATGCTTAACTAGCTGTAGTTTATATGACACCTGGAAAAACTCATCATAACAGAAATCACATTCATTTCATCCATATTAGTGTCCTCCTTGTGGAAATAAACCAAAAATAGCTTCTCTTCACCATATACTAATATTAAAAAATAATAGCTACCCCTACTGAAACATAGTAGCTATATTAAAAAATATAGAAAATAAACCCAAAATGAAAATATTCCTTAAAATTTGAAGGCTTTGCATATTCATTCTTCAGAGGTCCAATACGGAGGAAAAAATTCTAATAGCCTCAACTTTGTTCACTCTTTTGTTTGACCTCCTTTTCTGTTTTTGACCTTTTAGCTGAGTCTTTTTCTTCTTGGTTTTATCTTCTGGACTATCATCAACGTTTATGATCTCATCTCTCAATGCAGGGTCAACAATCTACTTGCTGGTTAATCTGAATTTGTTTTTAGGCCTAGTGTAAGGTCTCTGGATGTAGGGATTTGGAATATACTTAGGCCTTTTTCCTCCATGTATGAATCTGCTAGATTCTCCCTCCTCAAACTCTGATTCATTATATTCAGTATCACTGCTATCTTCATAAGATGAGTATGAATTTATTACAACCTTCTTCCTCTTCTTGGATGAAGAGCCAATGGATGATAATAGTTGAGCTAAGGTAGGCTCTTCCTTTGTAATAGCCTCTAACACTTTATTTTTTCCTTTCTTAAGTGATAACAAGACCTGTGAGAGAGTAGGTTTTCTGAATGAAATATCATTGCTTTGTTGAGTCTCCTGAGTAGTTTTAAAAACATGGGTTGATATAATTTCTCCAGAGTTGACTTCCTCTGGAGGCAGAATATGATTGGAAGTTATAACTTCAGGGTTGACTTCCTCTGGAAGTTCTTCGGTCATGATGAGCCTTTTCCTAGGTTTTCCTTTTGAAGAGGAAGCGGTCTCCTCCTTACTTTTTGACATAGTATTTTTATGAAACATGGTATCTCCTTGCTTCAATTTCCTTTTACATTGCTGCATGAATGACCTTAAGGTTTGAGGTTCCTCGGGTGAACTGCTTGTTGGTGGACTGATGATATGGACTTCATTAGCTAGTTATGTTGTTGGGGTAGATGTAGGGTTTCTAGCCTTCTTGGTCAAGCTTCTAGTTAGCCTTCTAAATGATATGGAGGATGGGCCAACTTGCGAGGGGATTGATGAATGAGTAGGGTTTGGATGCTATTTTTCTGTCTCTCCCAGTTCTCTAGGTCTCCCTACTCTTCTTCTAGAATAAGCAGTACTAAATCCCTTCTCTGTTATAAATTTCTCCTAGGTAGTCCTCTTCCTTCTCAAGTGATAAGATATCAACATATTAATTGGGCCTCTATGATAGGTTGTGTAACAAGTAACCTGGGGTCTTCTGTAACCTCCAAGAAATTGATAGCAAGGATCTATGGAGAAAAAAAGGGTAAGTTCATGGGTCTGGCACCTAAAATGTGGACTAAAAACCTCATTTGATATTTATGAACAATCGAAAATATTCCTTCACAAGCTATGTAGCATAGGATAGTAGTGATAACATGTTTACATTCATGTTTGAATTAAGAAATGTGTATGGTAGGAGTCCATTCGATGTGCTCATGCTCAGGCTTCAAATAAACATTTGCATCAACTTTAATAAGAGTTTTATTGTTTTTATGCCAAGACACACTTGTTGCAGAAGTCTAAGTTGCTCTGGAAATGATGTTTTCTGTAATGTTGAAGGTTTGAGACCCAATATTAACCTTCTCACCATCAAAGGTCTCTGCAAACGCTTAAGCGATGACCACATTCTCACCAGATAATTTCTTTAAGAATTTGTACCAACCAACTACTTTGAACTTGGCCTGAGCTTGACTATCCACAAAGTGGGTGTTTTCTGGCTCTGACCTGTTTACCTTATCTCCTTTGCCCATATTGCACTTGTTAACTCTAACTTCCAACACAACTGTAAAACGAGGATTAACCTCCAAAACCCTACCTTCTGGCACCTGTTAACCCTAACCTTCGCCATAGCTGTAAAACAAGGACTAATCCACAAAGAAACCCTACTTGCTGGCACCTGTTAACCCTAACCTCTGACACAACTATAAAACAAGGAATAATCCACCAAGAAACCCTACCTGCTGGCACCTGTAATGAATGATTTTAAAATGGAGAATAAAAAATGTCAATGCAGCTGTCACAGGAGCAGATGGAACAGGATATACATGCCACATGACTCAGTAAACAAGGATGAAATGAATCATAGGAATAACTTAAAACCACTGCCACTTATTTCACCAACTCCATCACCTATTTTCATTATTGCTACTTGTACTGCGCTTGTGACACCTATACCTTTTAGTAAGTAATAATATAGTGGCATAACCTTAGCATAAAAATGATCACCTTTTAATTCATCTCTCAATGAAAAATAAATACTCTTCAGATATGCAACACCTTATACTTCAAAATTTTCCTTAATCTTCAAATAACAATGCAGAATTTAGTTAAATAATATTTCCTCTGCTCCTTTGTATAAATTTGCAAGAAATTACTAACCTTATGAAAAATATTGCTTTTTTTCTGTAAAAACCATAACTTTTAAAAATGATAGTTTCCTTTCATAGAAAGAACAACTAATGCTTTTGTTATTCTTAATAGAACTCATGATCCTAATACTCTATTTGTGACCTTGGAAAGGAAATGACGGTGAAAGAATAATACTCTTTTTCAAATGGGAACCTATGACTTCAACCACTAAAAGTAGTTAAAAGTCCTGTTTAGAAGAGACTTTACCGTATCAAACTTGTAACAAAAACAGAGTATTGGACTAAAAACTCCTTTTGAATTTGATTTAAAAGTGACAAAGACTCATACAATTTAATCCTCCAACGTTCTTCACCATATGTAATATCCTAGATCTGGAATAACACAGCAAGCCTGCTGAAATAACGCACTCCTGGGAGATTGATGTATAGAAATGAGTTTACAACCCTTGGATATAATAGATCAGCAGATCTGGATTCTAGATCCAAAAGGGGAGCAAAAACAAATCAAACTAGGTGTGGTAAACAGATCTCCTACCACCTAGTCTAGCTAAAAAAAACCCTACAAGAGGGGCTGCAGCTATGCACAACAAATTGCTTCAAGAATAATGCAGTCTTGGACAATATGAGCAGGAGGCCATAAAATATGATTAATAAATGAATGTACAACAGCAAATTAGAAGTAAAGTGAAGATTTTTCAATATATAGTAGAATACATGAGACAATAGAGCAAGATATCTTCAGAAAAGAGAGCTACAACACATATATATCAGTAGAAATGGCTCAACAGTGTTATTTTCAGGAGCTGTAGTAGCTGCATATTACAACTCAGATCTAAGATATATTTGTGCATAAAACATCAGATCTATTTCAGATCTAGAAACTAGATAGTTTTCTTTACAAGATCCCCTTGGGGTTTTGGCCAAATCATGCATAAATAAGAGTAGATATGAGTTACAAGTTGCAGATCTGTAAAATGCTGCAGTAATTTCTGAATATAAAATTTCATTACAATAGATCAGATCTAAACAGAACATGGATCAGCAAGCTAATCCATGGATCACCAAAGTGGAAGGCAAAGCCCAGCACCAGAGATCTCTCATCAAAACTGTGATCAAAACACCATAAAGAAGCTCATATCAAAATAACGCAGTTCCCTAATAGAAACAACGCTGTAGCTCAAATGACATAGATGGCCCACTGGCAGGTTACAGATCTGAAGTAAAAACAGGAGAGGCACTCTTCCAGGAGGTTAAAAGACACACTCCATGAGAAGAGGCTCCCAAAACAAGCTAGATCTCTGCAGATCTAGAATCCCACTTGCTGCAGCTTGCAAAAGCAGCAAAACCCTCAATGGATCAACGCTGCAATTGTAAGTAGAGCTTGTCCTCAAGCCTGATAGTGGATCAAATCAGAAAATACTCCTCCAAGAATCCTCAAAGGAAGAGGTGAAATCCCTGCATAGGAACTCCAAGTGCTAAGAAGCACAATCCTCCACTAAACAACATATAATAGTATTTGTCTAGACAGACAAGATACTAAAAAATATGATCAATCGATAACCCTCTCTTGCTGCCTTCCCTTTCATTTTATAATATGAGAGCCTTTGTGAACCATAAACCACCTTGATGAGTTATCTCTTTTCACATGAGGGGCTTCCTTCTAGAACTGCGCTATCCCTTTAGGAGATACATTGAACCTAGACAGTGCTATGGATTTGGTCAAGGTTGACCCAGTCTCACAGCTCAAACCCCTTTCACACTTGCAAGTGATTATTTACATGGCCCTGATTTATTTGTGTTCACATGGGCATTGATTTATTCAGTCTTCTTAGGAGTTTTACATGTCCTCCTTTATTCATTTATTCATGCAATAGAAAGTAAAAAAAAATTGAATATTCCTCTTAGCTTAAGCTAAGTAGGAATATTACAGTCCTCCCCTCCAAAATGTTTCTTGTCCTCAAGCAGCTGATAGGGTAAGAGTTGTAGTCCTTCTCCTCCTCCATTGATGGCATCATCAAGGATCAAGTCCTCATCATAAGCCAAGTGCTCAAAAAGCCAATACATCATGTATTGTTCCTCCAAGGCCAACATAATATGTGCATAGTCCATCCCTTCAAGAGTGAGAAACTCAACAGAAATAAACATGTTTGGAGAAATTCTACATCTAAAACATGTATCATGAAGTACAGGTAGAAGTTCCAAACCATATGGTACATATACACTACCCATCCTCTGTCCATACAACCCCATAAAAAATACAACTATGTCATCCAAGTAGGAAAGAAAGACTACATATATGCAAACTGAAATCTGCACTTGAGGAGGTGGGTCAAAATCCCACATGTGATGCCAGCGCAGTGCATCTCTTGTCTTCATTAGATCCAGGTGTGGCAAGTGGAATTCCCACCACACTTTTGCTGCATGAGTCACCTTAACATGGTTGAAGGTGTAACATGAGTTTGGTGCATTTGGGAGGCACCCATCATGAAAAGGACTCTCCCTTTGCACATCAAGGGAGTGGCCAAGTTCAGAATTTCCATTGGCCTTCAACAAACTATGAGATCCACATGATCTCTCACTCCCTTTAGGAGTCATATCCTGCAAAAACATGGCAAAGGAATGTAATAGATTAGAAAATACAACTTGCTTGTCATCATCAAATCCTTTACCATCATAGTCCTTCACACACATGGAGTTGTGCATGAGCATTCCCTTCCTCTCAAGCAAAGGAAGAGCTAGCTGAGATGACTCTTGCAAAGAGTCCATTGGCTGCCCCAATGCTCCATAGCTATTTCACTCTTGAAAGTGCTGATGTAAGTCCTCCCTCATGCCTTCCCAATCAAAGCTCTTCATGATCAGGGTATAGATCTTCATTGAATACATATGGCTGAGGAAGAATTCTTCATATGCTCCTTGTAGGATCTTCTGCTTGAGCTTGGAAGCTCTAGCCAAGAAGACCTTACCATGATAATAGATGACTCCTCCTTGGACTAAGTAGCCCTCTTCTTGCTGCATTCCATCTAGTATCATACCTCTGTGGAGATCTTTGGAATACTCTACAGGCAGTTGAGATTTCCAATAAAGATCCACACTGCTCAACAATGACAACACTGCTGATACATCCATGGGAGTGATTTTCATGTTGCTGATCCCATCTTTGACATTATACATGCCAAAACTATTTGTTGGAAGGTTGATCCTCCCATTCGTCTCCTCCCACAATGCAGATTCAGAAAAGTGAGAGGGTGATAGTGATGCAGGAAGAAGATCTTCCTCATTCTTAGGCGGTCCCAAGCCTCCCAACACTGTAACTTAGTCTCTCATTGCTCCAATCCTTCCTGGATCTAGATTTGGAGCAACACTTTGTGGAACCCTCCCCACAATATCTGAATCTGATGGCATTCCAGGTGGCTTGCCTGAGATAAAAATGTCCCTTGCAACATCCTCATGAACATGAGAGAAGGAACTGTGAGATCCATTCTTCCATTGCGCAAATCCATCTCTTTTGTTTGTGTGGAAGTACTAGGTGAAGGATAAGTATGCATGCCTTGAATAATTTGTGGTTTCCCACTCTTCAAGTCCACCCACTCCATTTGCAAAGCTTTCCAATCAGTGGTAACCTTCCCCAAGGTAATCAACCATTGGACACCCAAGATGATGTTGGTGTCTGGTATGTCAACTATAAAGAAGTGATCCACCAAAGTGTAGCATCCCATAGTGACAAAGAGTGATGGAACATATTGCATGCATTGCATGGTCCTATCTCCTGGGATCAAAATAGAAAATCCATCAAAATTTTCAGTGTGGATCCCTCTCCTTTGCACAAGAAGAGCATCAATAAAGTTGTGGGTTGCCCCACTGTCAATCAGGACAGATACTCTCTGATTCATGACTGAACCTTGTACTCTTAGGGTCAAGTACTTAGGCACTCCTCTCAAAGAGGCAATAGTACCACTTGTTGGAGCAAAGGCTCCCTTCCCATTTTTGGATGGTGTTTGATCTTCCTCATCATCATCAGCACTGTGACCCCACCTAGGTTCATCATCTTCATCTTCCTCCTCAAGATCTATGAAGAATTCTATGTAGTGTGCTTTCCCTACAGCGCATTTGTGTCCTGGTGCCCATGACTCTTGGCAAGTGAAGCACAATATATTTTTCCTCAATTCCCTCCTGAGTTCAATATCAAGAGGCTTATTCAAAGAGCTCTCCTTGGGAGGAGCAGCTTTTCCTTCCTTCCCCTTAGAAAAATGAGGGGCCTTGCTTTGGAAAGCTTTTCTTTTGGCAAGGCATCTTGGAGGTCTCTAACCCTCTCAATGGCATCATGCAAAGTGATGGGCTTGGTATATTCAACCAACCCATGCAAAGGTTCCTCCTAGCCATTGATGAACATGTAGACTCTCCTTGCACAGATAGATCAGGGACCATGAATGATAATCTTAGAAACTCAGAGATGTAAGTTTCTGCATCTCCTGATTGCTTCAGCTTTGCAAGGCTTATGAAGGGTGCTTCAGGATCCTTCCTGTCAAACCTCTCCACTAGTCTTCTAGTAAAATAAAAATAGGTAGTCACATTTATGTGTTCCAATGTAGACAACCAATGGAACCACCAATTGTGTGCTTCACCTTCAAAGTGTAGCGCTGCAATCTTGATGGCTTCAGTCTCAGGGACTTTGATCAACTAGAAATAGATATCTAGATTTTCTACCCATGCCTTGGCAGAACTGGAGGATGATCCATCAAACTTGGGCAAAAAGAATCTACCCATAGAGTGGTGTCTATCCTGATGATGAAAGAACCCACCATCTCTATACTGCTGCCTTGGTCTCCTTCTGTCCTTGAGGTGAAAAAAGTCTTGGAAACTCAAGTTATCCTTGAATATCTGACTCTGGGAATCATAATCCACAAAGTAATCTTCAAGGGAAGCTTTCTCTTGTGGCACTTCATTCTCCATAGCCAATAAAGTAGGCATAGTGGAGCGTTGTGTAGCTTGCGGAGCTTGTGGTAGATCCACTAGTTGACCAGTCCCATGATGAGACATGTCAAAGTTTTCTGCCGGATGAAATCTCCCAGGAGACTCCCTCATTCTATCCACTGTCATTTATTTGATCTCCTTGGCAAGATCTTGCATGGCCACCAAAAGAGTTCTTTCAAACTCTTCTACTTCTTTATCATTTACAGCTTTAGGGGCTTTACCCTTGTCTTGACCCTTGTTAGGATCATTAGTAGTGTAATCAAACTTTTTGTGACTTATGTTCTGATACCTCTTCTCCTTATTAGTAATAGGATCATCTTCTTCTGAATGCAACATGGCTGGTGCTCCAAGGCAAGCACAGGCTGTGCCAAGAAAGGAGCTCTGATACCACTGTAATATCCTAGATCTGGAATAGCACAACAAGCCTGCTGAAATAATGCACTCCTGGGAGATTGATGTACATAAATGAGTTTACAACCCTTGGATCCCTTATATCAGTAGATATGGAGTCTAGATCCAAAATGGGAGAAAAAAAATAAATCAAACTAGGTGTGGTAAACAGATCTCCCACCACCTAGTCTAGCTGAAAAACACCCTACAAGAGGGGCTGCAGCTATGCACAACAAACTGCTTCAAGAATAACGCAGTCTTGGAAAATATGAGCAGGTGGCCATAAAATATGATTAATAAATGAATTTACAACAAAAAATCAGAAGTAAAGTGAAGCTCTTTCAATATACAATAGAATACATGAGACAATAGAGAAAGATATCTTCAGAAAAGAGAGCTACAACACATATATATCAGCATAAATGGCTCAACAACATTGTTTTCAGGAGCTATAGCAGCTGCATATTACAACTCAGATCTAGGATAGATCTATGGATAAAACATCAGATCTATTTCAGGTCTAGAAACTAGATAGTTTTCTTTACAAGATCCCCTTGGGGTTTTGACCAAATCATGCATAAATAAGAGTAGATCTGAGTTACAAGTTGTAGATCTGTAAAATGTTGCAGTAATTTCTGAATATAACATTTCATTACAATATATCAGATCTAAAAATAACATGGATCAACAAGCTAATCCATGGATCACCAAAGTGGAAGGCAAAGCCCAACACCAAATATCTCTCATCAAAAATGTGATCAAAACACCATAAAGAAGCTCATATCAAAATAACGCAGTTTCCTAATAGAAACAGTTCTTTAGCTCAAATAACATAGATGGCCCACTGCCAAGTTACATATCTAAAGTACAAACAGGAGAGGCACTCTTCCAGGGGGTTAAAATACACACTCCATGAGAAGAGGCTCCCAAAATAAGATAGATCTCTGCAGATCTAGAATCCCACTTGCTGCAGCTTGCAAAAGCAGCAAAACCCTCAGTGGATCAGCGCTGCAATTGTAAGTAGAGCTTGGCCTCAAGCCTGATAGTGGATCAAATCAGCAAATACTCCTCCAAGAATCCTCAAAGGAAGAGGTGAAATCCCTACATAGGAACTCCAAGCGCTAAGTAGTACAATGCTCCACTAAACAACAGAGAATAGTATTTGTCTTAACAGACAAGATACTTAGAAATATGTTGCCTTCCCTTTCCTTTTATAAGATGAGAGCCTTTGCAAACCCTAAACCACCTTGATGAGTTAGCTCTTTTCACATGAGGGACCTCTTTCTAGAACTGCGCTGTCCATTTAGGAGATACATTGAACCTAGACAACGCTATAGATTTGGTCAAGGTTGACCCAGTCTCATAGCTCAAACCCCTTTCACACTTGCAAGTGATTATTTACACGGCCCTGATTTATCTGTGTTCACATGGGCATTGATTTATTCAGTCTTCTTAGGAGTTTTACATGTCCATTATTCATTTATTCATGCAACAGAAAGTAAAACAAAATTGAATATTCCTCTTAGCTTAAGGTAAGTAGGAATATTACACCATAAGCTAGGAGACAGAAGAGGATCAAAGACAAGACTTTATAATGACAACCAGACTTCGGATTTTTTTTTTGAAAAAACTGTAGTGCTAATAGTGGCTCCTATTGGGGATAAAGTCTTCCCTATGAGGCTTCAAGGGCTGTAGATTCAGTGCCTTTAAATTCCAGGACTTTTCAAATTTTAGAAGCTAATGAAAGAAACTAAATTTTATTGACTGTAATGAAACTGACTCTATTTAAAAACATAAACACCATTGGGCATGGAATCTAATTAAAAACAACACTCTGGATATTTACAATGGAGGGACTGACTGAATCAACAAACAAATAACTTTTTGAGATAATGACCATTAACTATACCTCTTGCTAATTGATCATCATCTAAATGTTTCAAAATAAATGTATTATTTTTCAGAACTTGAGCAACCTTGAATGACCCAATCCACAGACTATCAAACTTACCATGCTTGCCATGGTCTTCTCTTCTTGCATCCCAACACAATACCAAATCATCTTCCTGAAATGTTTGTTGTTTTTCCCTTTTATCAAAGACAACATTGACCTTAGCCTTGTATTTCTCTGTTTTTTCAATCAGGGACTCCCGGCTTTGATGAATTTCTATCAATTGCAGAATCCTTCTTTGCATGGGGTTTGAATTATCTATCTCATCCTGTAAAAAATTCATGACAGGAAGAGCCAAATGTAATGGCATGACAACATAAGAACCATAAACAAGCTGAAAGGGAGAAGCTTCAATTGATATTTTAAGACTTACCCTATCTGCCCAAAGAGCATGAACCACCTCAGTATCCCAATTTCTTTTATTTTCATTCATCATATTTTTTATAATTCTCACTAGAATTTTATTTTATGACTTAGATACCCCATTACCCTAGGGTTAATAAGGTGTAGAATGAGTCAAATCAATATTATACTTTTGACAAAAACTGTTCATCTTGGCATATTTGAAAGCCATTGCATTGTTAGTCACCAAAATCTGAGGACAACCAAATCTAGATATTGTATTTTCCAACAGAAATTTGATGATTACCATGTTAGTGGCATTTCTAGTTGGAATGAACTCAATCCACTTGGTGAAATAATCCATGGCTATAAGAATCCACATGTGTTATCCAAATGATGGTGGATAAATTTCCCAATGAAATCCAACCCCCACTGCTAGAAAGGAGCATATGATGAAATGAGAATTAGAGGTAGTGGAAGTAGCTTTTGTTTACTAGCGAACTTTTGACATTCAGTGCAAGTTCTGAATTTAGCAAAAACATCAAAAAAAAGAGTTCGATAGTAATAACCAACTCTTAAGATCTTGTTTGTAGTGGCCTTCTAGTACAAATGTCCACCACATACTCCTGGATGTATTTCTGCTATAACTTCCCGGGATTCAGCCTCATCTAGACATCTCATCAAAACTCCTACAGGGTCTTTCTAATAAAGTTGATTTTCCATAATACAATATTTAACATGATTCAACTTAAAATCTCTCCTCTTTGAATTTTCTATTTCTGGAGGACAATTGAAATTTAACAAAAAATACACTATATCCTTCAACCAATTGGAATAAAATATGTCAGGATAATCAGTAGTACCTTCCTTATCTATTTCTTCAGCTATCTCCACATTCAGATTTAGAGCTTTGCAATTTGATTCTGCCATTAAGCGGGCCAAACCCCCATCCTTTTATCAACCTAGTAGGCCTGGTTTCAATGTCAAGCTCCAGAATTTTTATCAACCATCTTCCTCTCCTACCATCTGTGTTGAGCTGTAACAATACATCCTTGACAGTAATATCTGGTACAAAAGAAATAATCTTGGAATGCAGCACATAAATTTGAAAAGAATTAATATCCTTCACTAGTGCATATGATTTTTTTTAAACCAAGCTATATTTCAATTCAGCATCCCTCAATGCACGACTGAAAAAAGAAATTATCTACTCCAAGCCTTCCTTGTTTTTCTAAAGTAAAACTGATGCAATAATTTCTTCAGAAGCATATGAAAAAGTAGAAAATCTTTTTCAAAATCAGGGCTAATTAATACTGGGGTTTTAGTTAAATCAAATTTGATTGCCAAGAAAGAGTTTTTTGCTTCATCCTGCCACCTAAACTCTGCATCTTTCTTCCACAAGACATTTATATGCTTAATCAATTCAGCAAAATTTGGAACAAAGCATCTCAAAAAATTAATTCTACCCAAGAATGAATGTAACTCTTTCTTATTTCTGGGTAAACCAATTTTCTGAATAGCTTCAACTCTCCTCGGATCAATGCAAATACCATTTTCTTTTACTACATGCCCCAACAGTTTTCCTTCTTGGACAACAAAGCATGATTTCTTTGGGTTTAAAGATTAAAAAAAAATCTGCATTTATTAAATACTTGCTGCAAATGTTTTAGATGATCATGATCAGATTTTTAAAAAGACTATTATATCATCTAAATAAATGACAACAAATCTGCCCTTTTCTCATGCAAAGGCAATATCCATTGCCCGCTAAAATGTTGCACCTGCATTCTTTAAATTGAAAGGCATCTTATTGTATATGAAAGTTCCCCAAGGTGTAGTCAAGGTTGTTTTCTCCATGTCTTGCTTGTCGACTGAAATCTTATTATATCATAAAACACCATCTATCATTGACATCCTCTTTGAACCTACAAATTTTTGCAAAATATGATCCATTTTGGGTAAAGGATGATTATCCTTTAGTGAGCACCGGTTCAGATTGTGAAAAACAACACAAATTCAGATTTCACCATTCTTCTTTCAAATCGAGACTATATTAGCTACCCAATTAGAAAATCTTAAAGGCATAATTATGTTGGCTTCCCAAATTTTCTTGATCTCTTTCTCAATAATAGGGAGAAACATAAGATTGAGGTGCCTTATCTTCTATGACAAATGTTTAGATTATGATTTGAGAGGGATTTTATGCTCCATTATGCTTCTATCATATGTTTTTAAATCACTATAAGACCAAGAAAAAATATCTGCATACTGCTTCAGCAATTTGACATATTTAGTTTTAGTTTCTTCAGGAAGAAATTTAGAAACTTTATCATATTTAGGATGATTTTCAGTACCAATGTTGTAATGAACTGTACTTTCTCCATATGTTTTGTTGTCAGGCTTAAAAAAACATCGTTATATAAAAAAACATTTCTAAAGGGACGAAACCTTTAGGAATGAAGTTTGTTTTCAGTTCAATAATGTTTTTTTCAGCCAAAGTATTTTTGAATGGCTTGCTGCTTTGAATTTCAACTATTTCTTGTTCATTGTCAATTTGAATATCTAAAAACTCCTCCATGCATTCCAAAAATTTCCGAATTTATTTATCATCTTCAAACACTTTCCAATGTTTGATATTGTCATGAATGGAAGGTTTGTTTTTAATCTGAATATCATAAGTATCTTTGACATCAGGAAGGACCTTAAAATTACTTGCAGCAATGGCCAATGAATCTGCCATTTCATTTTCTTCTCTAGAAACAAAATTCAAATTGAATGTTGAAAAATAATGTTCAATCAAATCCTAGAATTCATTTCTGTAATTCTTCAACTTTGAATTTTTTACTTGATAGTTATCTCTCACCTGTTGTACCACCAACTCTGAATCACCAAAAACAATCAACTTCTCTGCTCCCAAATATTTTGCTACCTTCATTCCCAAGATCAATGCTTCATATTTAGCAGTGTTATTAATAGTGAAAAACTTCAATTTGTATGATAAACTTACTACCCACTGAGTGGGAGAAATAAGAACTATACCAACCCCTGAACCTTCTCTTGACGAGGCTCCATCAAATTACAATTTCCAAATTTTTCCAACTTTTGAATTTTTCTATTTTGAGGTGAGTAGCTATTGTTTTTTATTAATTTCAGGCTGAAAATGTCTCTCATTAGCAACAAGATGGAGAATGAATGATCACAATTCCTTCTCTCTTGCACATATAGGATGATTTGATGGATTTTGCAGATCACTTATGATATAATCCATTTGTGTTTATCTATATAACCTCCTAAATTCTCCTCCAAAAACTGGAATAGTGGCGTATGTCATGTCCATTTGAAGAGTGCCTCCCAACTTTTTGGACCAAGATCTGGAAAGGAGCATACCAGATCTTGATGGTATATCATCAACTACTATGTCCATTAGAAAAATCTTCATAGGAAGTTGGGTAAGAGAAATTACGAAGTCTTTGATTACCCCTAAACATTTTACCCTTTTGGAGTCAAAAGTATAAAGGTCATGATATTGTTTAGTAATTTGCAGTCCTAATTCATCCATCACTTTATTAGGCATCAGATTATGAGAGGCACTAGAATCTAATAGGCAGTTATGCAACAATTTTTTATGAATGTTAAGCGAAAGATAAAAAGGTGGAGAATTATCATCATTTTGATATTGGACATGATTGCCTAGAAATATAGTAGGATGTTCATCTTCAAGATTGACAGAGTCAGGAGAAAGGGATGGCTGAAGCAGAATTTTGAATGATTCTTTGTAAGCTAGATTTTTCAATAATTCTAAGAGTGGGACTGGAATTTTGATCTTATTCAATTCAGATTTAAAATTGAAATTGAGCGGAGTGGAATATTTATTTTCAACAACTATTTTGATGATAGGAGCAAGGTTAGGTGATGGAGAAACATCATTAACCTTTGATTTTTGCTTGGCTGCAATTTTTCAACATCCTGTTTTTGTTGGGGCTATTGGACATCCCCTTTTGACCTCAAAGGATAATTTCTCATCTGATTTTCAGGCTATTTTTTTCTCATTCTGAGCATGAATATGAGCTTCCTAACTATATGAAAATAGATTTATCCTTGACTGATCTTCATATTCCGATAAAGTCAAACAATTTGACTGTGATGTCTCTCCAACAAGATTTATTTCTTCATCCTCCACTTCTTCTTCTTTCTGATTTTCTTCAGCAAAATTGTTTAATGGAGGTTGAACATTTTGATCATCAAGATTTCTCCTTGGGCGTTGTAAAATTTGTTGGGGCTGAAAATGTCTCCTAAAAGGAGCCTGATTTATTTTTCCTTCATTCTGGATGGGCCTAACAACAGACCTATTTTACAACTCTAATTTTGTCATCTTAGAAGAAAGATCTTTAATAAATTTAGACATCTGATCTAGCTTCTCTTCAACTGTGAAATTTTTAGAGGAGGAGGATGGTTTCTCCTCTTTCATTTTATTTTTATCTTTTCCCCCCTTCCCTTCTTCAATTTTTAGCTTGTTTGAGGCCATAATATTGGAATGCACTCCAATAACAACCTCCTGCATACCCACCAATGTTTGTGGATTTTCAGCTCTCAACCATAGTGCAAACTTGGAATCTAAGGCATTGGAAAATGTAATCATGGTCGTGGTTTCAGGGGGTTTAACCTCCACATAAATATTTTGATAGATTTTATTGAATCTCTTTGTGAAATATGTCAATGAATCATCATCTTGTTTCTTTAAAGCCCCAAATTATATGAGATAATACACATAATATTTCCTGTCACCCCATTGTTTTATAAATACTTATTCCAAGTCATCTATTCCTGTTATTGAATTCGGTGGCAACTTTCTGAACCATTTCATAGCTTCACCATATAATATTTGAACAAAAATTCTAGATAAAACATCTTCATGTTCAACATTTTGGTTATCAACATAACTGTAGAAGGCAACTAGGTGTTCTTCAGATAATACTCATTCTCCCTCTCCTGTGTATTTGGGCAGATATTTCAGATAATCCCCTCGAGGAAGAGGATGTAAAGGTTGAGGAAGGACGAGTGGGGCATATCTTGTAACAAAAATCTGCTGCATTCTTGTAGGAATAGGATGAGCCATGAATTTCTGAGGTAAAAACGGTAAGTTTGCTGACACAAAAGTTTGAATGATGGAAATTTCAGTTTGTGGAAATAAAAATAATGGATGTTCAAAGAGATGGACAACAAAAGATTTTATTTCAGCTTCTCTAAGAGAATCAGTTTCATATGTTGATTCTTGAAGGATTGGAGCAAATTCAATTCTATTTTACTGGGCTAAAAAGTAAGAAAGACTAAAAGTCAAATTTTCAGGAGGATTATCTCCTTTTTGATAAGAAGAAGATGGGCCAACAACTGGGTTTTGAGAGAGAGGATAATACTCTTGTTGTGCGATAAAAGAGGACTGATATTCAAGATGAGTTTGGAGAAAACTCAAAATTGTTTTTATGTCTTCCTTAGTTAAAATAGCTCTATCTAAAAAGGGCACAATTTCCAACACTTGTTCTAATTCCCATTCTGTCAGTACAAAGGTTTCCGATTACTGATTTTCTTCATTGATACCTAAAAATTCTTCTTTTACCATAATGATTTTTGTTTCTGATTTAGTAAGTGATGATTGAGAGATATTTTCAACTGAACCTAAGCTAACATCATCTACTTTTCCTTCAATGGAAACAGTTTCAACTTGAAATATTTCAAGAGATTTCTTTGAAACTGAAATTTCTTTAGGTTGTAAAGTAGATGATGGTACATTTTATTTTGGAATTTATTTTGCACACAAATTTTTCACTGAATGTGGTGTAGCTTCAGTTGATTTCTGTTTCCCTCTAGCATCCTTTATTATCTTCTCTGGATCAGAAACATGAATCACAGGAGGTGATCTCTAACTTATTCTGATAGATGGTCTTGAAACCCCTCGTCCTCTTAGTGGAGTCGCCAGTTGAACTAATTACAATAAGAAACTGTGACTAGGTTTTTATTCACCTTCAAAAACTAGTACTGGGCATTCATGCAATAATTTCGGGAGAATACAAAATTCAGATTCTTCGTCTCCCGTTAGACACACCAAAAATATGTTAGCGTTGGAATCAACACTTGGATTGTGACAAGTGTCTAACCAGAAAAATCTTAAGCTCATGGATATTTATGATTTGAGTTGGATTTCGGAAAGTGAATGAATCTTACATCTTCTCAAAAAAGGCTCCAAATAGATAATTTTCTCTTACACATATGAGGGTACTAAGGTTTGATATGGTAGCAAGAGTGAATTGGTAATCTGAGGGTTAGGAGGATATATAGAAGGGAAGTGAGTCTATAATATAGAAATCCACTGTTTAGATAGAAAAATAACACAGAGTTCAGATTGATAGAGTATTAATGAATGAAAGATCCTAGAAGTCTTACAAGAATCTCATTGTACACTTTAAAAATATCTGTTACAAGGAATGCTCATATTTAGTTTACCACACATCTTTCATCAAGAAAGCTTGCCAAGAAAGACTGATTTTTTTTGATAATCATGTATATATATAACATGAGACTGATAAAAACATGGAACATAGTTTGTTGTGGTGGATTTGATGCATGGGTGTACGAAATCGCACCAGTTTAAGGGGTGTGGTCTACCCCTATAAACTATTGGTAACAGGAAAAAAGTGGTGGAGCTCAAAAGCATATAATATAGAGGAAAAAATATGCGAATGTATGCTCAAAGTAAACTAAAAACTAAAACACAAATATACAGAAGCTATTGAAGAGAGTCAAAATGATAATAATGAAAATGCTGGCTCAAGGCCTTTTATTATTAAATGTTTGATATGGAGAAGAAATTTTACCCGCTTGCCAAAGGGCCCCTAGACAATGGTTCTAGGTCCTGATGCAAGGATGTTGTTTTTCCAAGCTTTGCCTCTGATGCAGTCTCCCTTTCTCTCCACTGTGATGGACTAGGATTGTTGGGTGGCCAACAATCGAGTCTCCTCTATCTCCAGCTCTAGGTCACACACTGCTGGTATTGCTTGGGAAATTCTGGCCAACATAACAATGTGATCACCCATTCTTCATCTCTTGGTGGTTTTATATAGGGTATTTCATATCCTCCTTCCCTCCCTTGGTACATGGTGGATGGTGACCCAAGGGAGAGGTATGATTCCAATGTGTGCTCCAAATATTCCTTTGTGTGCTCACATAGTGTCTAAGGGGGCGCTGGTGGTTGTCCTTAGGCGGCTTCATATAAGGAGTAACTGTCCTTTGCTTTGTGTGGTACCAGAAAGTGACATTTTTCCACTTTCAGGAATGCGCACTTATCGGGAAAAAAGGCCCATAGAAGAGGCTCTTCTTGAAGGATTAAGCGCACAATTTAGCATTTAATACTAGTTCAAATCTGATTTTCTCAAAATCTTAGAGATTTTAAATACTTTATTGATTCCATAATGTCTTCCTGCCCTGTAAATACTTTGGCTTGACATTAATTAATGTCATCTTCTGTTGTATGATTTTCCAGTGCTAACAGTTTCCCCCTAATGTGTGAGGTCTAGGAAGGACTGTATAGCCGAAATACATTATAGTTTCTTTTATGTATCGTGCGCAGAGAGAGAGAGAGAGGTCTGCATGAATCTTGGAATTGACAACCACCTTGCACCGTTTCCGAGATAAACATGGCCTAAGGGACCTCTGCAAGTAAAAAAAATATACAACATATATAGAAAATTTCAACGAGGTGGGCATGTCCCATGCTCGTGATGCTATGGCTAGTTAAACAAAATTTATAGATATATGTGTTGTCTGCGTCATTACTATGGTAGTGATGTTGGAGGTTGTTGACGACGACTTTTGACGCCCTCAGGGGAATTTTTTCTTTGGAAATAGGTGTAATGTGGTACCCATATGCGTAAACTTGGTATGGAATATAGCTGCGCAATGTACGCATATGTACAGGCTGGGACCTTCCCGTGTAAGCATTGTTGACAGAGACACTTATGGAGGCACAGGTCTTTAATGAATTTGATCAAAGTGCAGTGGTTGTAAGGTACAATACCATCGTGACATGAAGGCTTTTGCTGTAGTCAAATGTTAGGAGGATCGATGACATCTGTGGACAATGATGTCTCCCACAATGCCACCTGAGGATACCTCTTTGCATGGGGAGAGGTAATCCAAGGTACCACTTCCTTTTTGGAAAAGAGGTGTCGAAGTCGAAAAAAAAGGAAGCCTTAACTGAACCATGGGTTGCCGACTTGAGGGGTTGGGGACCTGGATGTGATGGGTTTAAATAGGCATGTTGGTGAGAGGTGATTGAAAATGGAGGATGGGGATTCAGTGGCCCGAGGTCGGAGTATACTTTAGCAGCTTGGCGACAGTCTCAGTTATTTTTGAAGGGAAAATCCCTAGAGTCGGTAGGACTTCCAGGGTGGGTGTGAACCGGCTATGAATGTCGTGATGGTGTGTGGGTGGGAGTGAAATACTCCGACCAAGGGGAATGAGGGACTGCTGCCATGGGGGGAAAGATGAAATATGAAGGTGAAGGGGTGAAGTGCATCGTTTGCGGTCTTTGTACACTTACCAAAAGAATAAAATAATGAGGTTTGGTTTATACAAGACACAGAGACGGGTACCCCAAAACATGAAAGGGTTCACTCACTGAAGGTGTGAGGATGGTGTTTTGCTAGGTGTGGGGTCCCATTGGTTGGTCTCATGTGCAGGGTTGATGAAGCAGATGAAGAAACATCGTAGATGGGATTATGCTTATGGAGGTATGGTGGGCCAAATGCGATGCGTGGAGGTGCGCTTTCAATATGCTTGTACAACCTGGTCGTCTGGGAAGGGGGTTTCAGTTCGAATGGTAAACTTGACCTTATGAATGATGAATGGATGGGAACGAGGTGCTTCTTGGACTGAAGAGGTATGGCCATGGCGCCACTTTTGTGATTTATGGTCTACTTTGGGTGATGGGCACCATGGAGGGGAGGCTCTACCGACCAACGCAGATGTTTATCATATGCAGGGTGAGGTGATGATAAACGTGGTCAGATATGAGGACCCTATGGTTTATTTCTGATGGAGAAATAATGTCAGGATATGCAAATATTTATGGGACTCTATCATGCTGAGGGTATAATGGTACCTGCTCCGGAACCTTCAGTGGATGGTGTTGTAAGTGTTTTGCAGGTTCTCCCTGCAAAAAAAACTACCTCAAGTGAAAGCATCTTCTTTTAATCAAATATTATTGAAAGGCATGAGCTTTTAAAAAGGAAGATGGGAGAGGGCATACCTACTAGCGCTGAAAAATTATTTTTTCCTGGAGAGCGAATGTGTGGCATCGCTTTCTTTCGTCATGGCTTACTGATGATGGTGCAACTTACGATTTGCAGAATGGACCTCCTGATCTCCTATTATGGACCTCCGAAGTTCTTGAAAAGGGTGATAAATATGGGATTATGGCCCTAATCCTATTCATTTGTATTTTGTGAGTTTTGGGAGATCATAGGTGCTTGTAGAGCCTTTCTTGCCATTGCGGTCAGCCTGTGTACTAGGGACTAGTGATATTATGCCGAGGTAACTTTCATGACATCCTGCATTGTAATTTTCTCAATTTGATGGTGCTGGGGGTCATACAAATTGGGTTTGTACGGTCTTTGAGTGACTTTTTCCCTAGATTTCGCAGGTGATATAGGTAAAAGAGCGCCTTCTTTGCGTGCAATTATGAGGGACAGGTGTGCGAGGGAGAACTATTTCCTTCCTTTGCGTGCAAATTTGTGCCTGTGAAGAACACAGGTGCGCTAGGGCATGCCTGTTTGAGGGACAGGTGCGCAAAGGCCATGATGACAGAAAATTTTAATTTTTTGTCTATTTTTGAACTTTTTCTTTGTACTAATGGTTGCCTATGTTTTTGGCAGGTTGGTGTGGAGAGAGGGGGATTGGATCAAGATTCGGACCGCTCTAGCTGCTGATGCTGGGGCGCCTCGTCAGTTGGCCGCATGAGGCCTTCTGAAATTTGCTGAGAATGAGTTTTGGGGTCACTGGACCATTTATTACGTTACATTACACAACATTGGTGTAGGAGGCGCAACATGTTCGTGTTGTGGGGGACGAACCTGGTGATCCATCCTGAGACAAATATCTATTTCATGACCAGGTTACTGCCTCAGGGGGAGGCTTTAAGATACCCGTTCTCCTCTGGGAGAGTGAATCTGGATAGATTCTAGAGGTGCCATTGTGGAGGGGCACCTCTCACCGAGGGCTGCATCAACATTTAATTAGTGACAAATGTGGCAGAGCAGTGTGCTTTGCCGGTGATCGTGCGATTGGCGGGGTCATTTGCTACCCATCGGGCGTCTGGCCCGCAGGTTGGAGTTTTGTGCCGGTTGAGGTCTGAACATTTCTTTGAATTCAACCGATTCTTCTTTGATGGTATGGTGTCGAAATTGAACAAGGTCCAACATGGATCAAAGTCTTTTGTCTACGCCAATATCTTATGCAACATCATGTATGAGCGGGTGGTGCTGCTGAGGCTGGTGGTGGAGGTGCCCATTGGGGGGCCACGAGAGCCACGGATGAGGATGTGGGCTCCGGTGATGCCACGGGGTGGTGGTGGCATGGTGGGGCGTTACTGGAATGCCATGACAGAGGCCTGGTTTGAGGCCAACCCACAGATGTTCTTGCCATACCCGTATGT
>CM076572.1:367007698-367144848 GCA_034641835.2 Pinus albicaulis | reverse complement strand
GGGATGGACTTCCAGGGTGACCCAAACATGGGTCTCCCTTTTGGTTATGTTTGGGGACCTGCAGGTATGTGCTATACTTTTTCTACATTTGCTTGAGTATTTATGTACTTATATGTTTTTTTATCGACACTGACATTATTTTGGTTACTCGTGTAGATGTTGGCGAGGTAGGTCGCCCCGTGGTCTGACTAGTGGGTCACGATCCTCCGCTACGACCTTGAGGTATTCAGGGAGGAGGTGATGCAGGTGGACAGGGTGGTGGTGCTGGGGGACCTAGCAGAGATGGTGCTGGCCCTTCTGGTGAGGGTATCAGCTCGGCTGCAACAAATATTGTGGTCGAGCGAGCTCGTGCTGATGCAGATGAGGCTCGCAATGCAGTACTGACAGCTCAGGTCGCCGCTCTTGAGGACTTTCGGGGTCGAGTGGACCCCTTGACCTAGGGTATGCCTGCTCGAGGTTTCATGGACGACCTAGAGGAGGTTTGGTTAGAGACGGTGATGGCCTGTAAGAGGGATTATCGGCCCATTTTACGTCGGGTGGCAATAGCGGCTCCAGTGGTGGTACCGGGAGTAGTGGTGGGTCTAGGTGCCCCTCTTGAGGGGGAACCCCCCTAGAGCAGTTTTGTACATAGGGAAAGCACCTGTTATGAGGATTCTTCCATTATTTTTGACAACTTTTATATCTTTGGGCTAGCCAGTGGGTCAATGACACTATTTTTGTACTCAGATACACATATTTTTGATATATATATGAGAGATGTTTTTGCAGCTCTACATGATGTATCACCAGTTTTAGTTTATGTGTTATGTTATGCTGATGGATGCCTATATTTTTGGTTTTTATGTATGATGGTTTATTCGAGATGCATTCTAGTTTAGGATATTGTTAGCTATGCGATCAACTGTTTGGTTTTGATTCCTCGGTACATGTGAAAATGTGATGTAATCAAATTTTCTGCTTAATCTTTTGGCACACAAATATTTTCTAAAAATATGTGTGTCTCTGGTATCAAATGTTTGGTTTAGCTGTGATACTACTAACTGGGAATCAAGGTAGATATGCATATGGCGAACGCCCTGATGGAGGGCATCGCACATAAGTCCGATGACGGCATCATATTCTACTTGATTGTTTGTTGCTGAACCAATACACATGCCATTTGAACATAGTGGTGATCTGTCAGGGTGGTAAATGACCCAGGTGACTACGACTAAATTTTGAGACCATCTTGATGCTCCATCAACAAATCCGAAATATGGTTCATTTTGGTGATCCATGGAGATACTTTGAGAACTTTTAACTAAGTCTTTGGGTCGAAATTTTTGAGTGGGTGGGTTTTTTGTGTATTCTTACTCTAGGGGAAAGGCCGAGGGGGCCCTTATGGGTAGAAATTCTTGAGGTAAATTCCATTGACGGGGTTAGTGAGGCTAGTCCCGTTTGGTTCCGTCGTGATGTATGCCCCCTATTAGAGGCAATGTCTGATGATGTAGGGTCCTTTCCACAAGGTTTTGAAATTTCCTGGTCCTAAGGCCTCTTTTACGACATCATAGCAGAGGACTAATTCTCCCTCGACGAACAAGCGAGGGGTGATGTGGCGGTTGAATGACACTTTAACCCTTTTCTTGTGGGCCTTGTTGTACTGCAGCGACTGTCATCGATTTTTGTCAACAAGCTCTAGTTGTACTAGGCGCTGATATAGAGGTTGAGTGTCATTGAGGAGTTCGATAGTAGCATGTAAATTTGGAGTCTTGTGGAAATCAACGCAAAGACGCAAGGTACCTTGGTTTTTTGCAACAAGAATATGGTGGAAATCCTGGGACGGGGGTGAGGCAGTAATCCTATCGCTAATATGTGCTAATACAAATCGTATATGGTGAATTGTATCATTGGCATTTGGCAGGGGAAGAATATCCGTAATGGGATTTTGTATGGGCACAAAGTTAGGTTCCCCACTAGGATAGTCGATTTTCGGTAGGTGGAAATTGTGCCTGCCATAGAGATGCCTAAATGTTTCCACTAGCAGGCATGTCTCTGGTGTGTGATTCAGGCCAGTGTAGATGGTGCATGGTATTACTGAGTTAACAGAGTAGATAGTGTGTGATTCTATGCTACTCATTGTTCCTGGCATGGATGCTTGGAAATGGTCGGTCGTAGAAGAGGTCGTCTTCTATTTCCATTCCTGTATCATTGGTTTAGACGTGTCTTCCTCTTTAGTGGGGTGTATAATTAACATAGCTCATGCCGCTCTCAGTTTGGGGAGATGTACACACTTAAACGTATGATGGAAGTGTGAGAAAATTCGGTAATAAGTGCACGTGATTTTTTATTGATTGGAGAGAAGTTTCTGAGGGAGAGAAGAGACTATGTGGAGAATATTTTCAAGGGGCTTGAGTTCTCTGCATTGGTTGACTCGGTGATTGTTATGATCACATAGGCCGCATGTTATCCTAGGTTTGGCCAAGATTATGCTTTGGTGGTGTGTTGTTTTATCAGGCTTGATACACCATTGCGGAGGTGGGGACATTGACCCAGTGATGTACTATTTATTCCATTCTCGGAGGTCGTCCTGTCTCTTCTCTATGGCATTAATCATATCGATAGTGGGACGAATTTGCGAGGCATAAGTACAATGTCGCTCATAATGATTCCCGAAATATTAGGCAAAATATCCTTGATATGAAAGTTTCGTCGAGTTGAGTTTGAGGTCTAATGGGGAACCAGTGCCAGAAGGCTGCTAAAACAAGGCAATGGACGACTGCACGGTCCGTCTTTTTGCATAACTTACATGCTGGTCGTTGCTGTGAAGTGCGGTTGGGGGTAACTAGGGGTCCCCTGCTGGGCCGTTCTTTGGCTGTCAAGAACATGATATATGCACTCATCTCATCTACTTGGGTCATGGAGTTTCCTGTGGACTCGACATCCATATCGTCTTCTTGGGAGAGGCGAAATATGGCTGAGTGGAGGCTAGCAAGGGCTAGCCGGAAGCGAGGTATGTAGTGACAATCCTCCAAAAGGTGATTGATGGCACATAACGGGCATGCGAATTGTGCTGCCCGTAGCCCTATGTAGTAAACCCTTTCAATTGGATACCATCTGTGAATGAGCTCTAAGGCTGCACATTCTTCGAGGTAATGGCCACGTTCGTTGCATAGCGTACAATGTATAATGGGCATTATCGGGGGTGTTTCTACAATCTTATGCTCCTCTTGTAAGTATAGGATGGTACGAGGTTCATCGTTGACAGACTGGATGGAGGGGTCGTCTTGATAGGATCGCTTAATTTCAGGTAAGGCATCCCTATATCATGGTATTTTTTAACAATGGTGGATACAGTGCCCATAATTACCACAGAGAGCGCATGCGTGGTTGGTACGTAGCGGTTTGCCTTTACCTTCGGTGGTAGGTTCCTTTTTATGGGAACGCAGCATCAAGATGTCTGCTTTGGGGCCGAGGAGTCATTTTAACTTGTCCAACTCCGGAAATATATGGGTAGGGTGGCCTATAACGTCGCATATGGTGCAGACTGGTGATTCCCTTTGAATAGTGGGGGTCACTATCTTCTTTCCTCTATTTTCTTTTTTCTTGGCCGTGATTACCAGTTTCGCAATGGGAACTTCCTTTGTAGGGGTGGTTTCGATCGTTTCTTGGGTAGGTGGGGGCTCCTCTAGACTAAGGGGCTTTAACCATGTGGCAGTAATGTTGGTGGCTACTATTATGGAAGGAGGAATGAGGTACCAAACTGGGAACGACAACGATATGTTGGGTAACACCGATGTTTCCAAAACTTGCTGGGAGACGAAGCGAGCTGGGGGGTAGAGAAAAGGGGTTTGAGAGGCGGGGTAGGCTAGAGAGGTTGTCGTGGCCGATGCCTCGGTGTCATTACTGCTTGAGTCTATATCCTAACTAATTTCGATGCTTGATGTGGACATCATGTACACCGGGGCCCCTGTGGTATCGGCCGATGCCTCAGGGATGATAGGAGGATCTCCTAGGAATGACCCTAGAATGGATGATAGTTTGAATTGGCCAGGGCCATATTTATGGTACCGTGAAAGACCATCTGAGGCTGTATCTACATAGGATAGAATTACATCCGTGTTGGTTAGGGGATGCTTCACGTTGTATGTCAGCTGGTCTACAGTAATGATGCGATCCTCGTGGGGGAACATCATAATGCGGAAGACAGAGGAGGCTATGGTGGACATGGTGTACATGTACTTCAGCCTGAGGAGTATATTGTAATACAAGTGAGCGTCCAAGACTTCAATGTCTATGTGGACCGTCTTTCCGGCTAAGAAGACTGGGACATTTTGGTAGAGGCTGACGGGTGTCGAGGGATGGCCATCGTATGCTCGAATCGTTATGACTGAGGGTTTTAGTTCGGGAGAACCCAACATCTGCCAAAATTTTTTCGACATGATGCATGTCGATGCACCCTCGTCAATGACACATTGGTGAATAGTGATATTTTGGACTGACACTGGTATCTAGAAGGCGACCACAGAAGGAAGCCTAGGGGTGGCTTTGTCTAAGTCAAAATCCATCATGCGCGTATCAGTAGGGTCAATAGTGCCTAACGCGGAAAGTAGGCTTTCCGTTGCTTTGGGCATGACTGCAGTACTTCTAGTGTGGGCATAACAATGGGTGATTGAGCTAAATCGTCCACGATGCTATAATAATGGGCCACTTTGGAGTAGTTACCCGCTCTTTTATTAGGTCCCTTTTCCATTTTTGGCAATGGTTCTATAGGCATCTTTGAAATGGTCAAAGGTGTAGTCGACACACTAGTACTATCCCTTGACGTAGTGGTGTTTGGTGGGGTGTCGTAACTGCGGTTCCGTGTTTGGAAAAACATTTCTTCCCCAGTCATGTAAATTTCATGGCTGCTTTTCTCGGAATCATCTAGGTTTTGTTGCTGAGTGCTGACCGTCCCTTGGTGGGGGAAAGGTTCTTGCATAACATCGGGTTGCTGGGAAGATCCTCCTTGTCCTTGGTTACTCTACAAATTTTTTAGCTCAAGGAGTTCGGGACAGTGGTGAGTATAGTTCCCGTACTCACCACATATTGAACAAGAGTGGTTTGTTTGCAGAGGTGGCATTTTGCCTTGCCGTTGGGCATTGCTTGGCTGCTGGTTTGATTCCTGCTGGAGTTGCCTCCAGACTGGGATCGCGGTGGGTGCTATTGGTTGTTACCCCCCTACCCAGGGTTCCCTTTGGGCTTGTTTTTTGAATTTTTCTTAACCACATTAGGAGGGTAATTCTCTTGGTTATATTGGTGTGGTTGATTTTGGGATGGTTGCACAAAGTTCACCTGTGCATTGGTTTGCGTAGGTGGGTCGTGTGCTTGGGAATGAGCATAACACTTTCCCTTGTTTGCACCTGGCCATTGGAGGGGAGGTCTTCCATCAGTGTCTCTTTCTACGTACTGGGTCCCTTAAGCCAGAGGATAGGGTCCTCCTGGGTGATACGCTTGCGCCCTATTAGTCAAATCTTGTTGAGGCATATGATGACTTTGAAATCTGGGTTGAGGCATGTTCTGAGTAGAATTATATGCATAACTAGGATTTTGACTACTGCTACCTAGGTAACCTTGGGTCATTGACCCTATTAACCCGTCTGCAGAGTTCGACGTGCTTGGAAATTCTTGATAAGTTTGTAGGCATGGGGTGTTAGGCAGGATGTTGTAAATGTATCCTAACTATGTATAAATCAGTTCAAGCTTCTGGGCTTTATTGATTGCATCCTCTTCGGATGTGGGGTACTGATACGCCACATCCTTTGAAATCTCTGCCGTTAGAGTTTTCAAAAATAAATCTAAGAGGATTCGATCGTCAAGTTTATATTTACATAAACTGCGACGCCGCCTCCATTCATGAAGATGGTTAGAGATATGGAAGGCAGGGGTTTGTATGAAATGAGTTAGCAACTCCCTTCCTGAATCATGGTGAATGGGTAACTGAAAATATGTGAGGAACGTGGTAGCGAGGGCGCTAAAGGTTCCATGTGAAGCAGGAGGTTTCTCCACATACCATTTCGCGGCTACTCCCGTAAGAGTGCGTTGAAATAGCCTTAATCAAATAGTGTCGTCGATGATACTATTCGATGAGAACCACAGGTGAAAGGTCATTACATGATTACATGGGTCTTCTGCTTGCTTGCCTTCAAACTTTGGTATATCCGAAGGGAGGTTCATGGGCATGGGAGGCCATGAAGGATCGTGTGCAATGGGGTCATTTGTGAGCTTGGTTAAATTGGGTAGATTTAACGTAGCTAAGAAGGGTGACTGGGAGGTTGATGCCATGACAATGTGTGAAGACACAAAGTTCTGGTTAGAATGAGGGTTAGTATATGACGTACCCTGATGTGTGTTCAGTTGGCTTTTTGAATGGGATGTACTCCTCTGCCCCCTAGGGGTTGAGGGGGGAGTGGCGTGCGGTGTGGTGTTGGGAGACCGACTAGGGTTCCCAACTATGGTTGCTCCAATAAAGGATGAACCAATGATGGTGGCAGTGTTTTGTCTTTGACGCCTAAATGGTGAAAGACCTGGAACCCCTCCCTGTAATGGGGGGAGGTCCAAAAGATGCCTGGATCGACGAGGTTCCGTTGGGACCATTCGGGTGTCGACCAGGTTAGGTTTTGGAAAAAATTGAGAGGATAGATTCTATGATCAAAGAAAATTTATGGCCATTGGCCACATACATAAAACAAAGAGAAAATGAAATGAGTTTTCCCTTTAACTTAATCTATGTGATCAATAAAGCAAAAAAGATGGTTTTTGTTTGTTTGCGCATGATACTCAAAATCCTAGAAGACCTATGTGTCCTCACACACTCAAAAGTAACTGGTCCTTGAGAATATTTCTTGTGAGTGCTGGCACAATGTCTCGTAAGAGCTGGCGACGCCCCTAGTCAACCAAAGAGAATCCAAAAAGGTAAGGGTAGAGGGTCTGGCGCTTGCTTGCACCGTCACCTATAGGGCAAATGATGCCCTAGTTTTTGGCCACTAAGAACCACCATCCCACATGAGCGTTCGAGTATTGGGCTTCTTGGTAGTCAGCTAACAGTACCAAGTATCATCCGGGTCAGGTAGCGCCAACTGATACCGCACACACTGCGCCTAAGCCTAACCCCCTCTGAATCGGGTCTCTGTCGCTCTTGGGTTTTCTTTACCATGGGCTGATAGGTGGATTTGAAGCTCCCTAAATACACAACTTCTATGTTTCAATATGAAGTATGATCAAGGCGGCTTATTGGATGCCTACCCCCTTGATCCTAACTTAAACTATAAATTCTTTTGTGGCCCCTGTGGGGAAAATTTAGTGATTTTGGTTAAGTTAGTTTTAGGTGTCTTTCTTTGCTTAGTGGGTGAGTGTGTGCGAGCATATGATGAAAAATCTCATAGTTTTAACATATGGATATCGGTGATCCTTTACAAAAGTCCCCATAGTTAAACTATGTTATGTTGTTCCTGGCTCAAATGGAAAATATTTGCGGATAAAGGGCCGATTTCAAATTTTCCTAGTTAATCTATGTGATTAACTAAAGGGAGATGGTGAATTGTAAATATAGAGCGTTCACATTCTTACCTAGGATAACTGAAGGGTCAAAATGTAGCAGAGATTACTTTCTCTAACTGACAATTCAATCCTAGTCCCGCAATCTCTAATGTAAAAAATGAACTAAACTAAACAATTGCAACACTAGAAAATGAAACTAGCTATGCATGTGTGGTCTTGGGTCACTTGCTCTGACTAGTTTATCTAAGTGTGAATACCATAATTTTCAAAACATAAATTGTTCGGAATGCAATGGTTAATTCCCCCCCTACTTAAACTATGTGAATATTTTTGCAAAAAACCAACTTAAAGGGAAACTAACTCTAAGCCTATAGAAGGCAGCTAAAAGTAAGTTCTCAAAAGCTGTGGGGTATCAACACAAGTGCTGGCAGATACATTAGGGACTGCCCAACACAATTACAAGCAGAAAAATGTAGAATATAGGGAGAAAAATCTCATTCTGTAAATTGCACAAAAAAGGCTCTGACAGGTGCACTTTCCTGCACACAGGTCAGTCCTGAACGCGCGAACTGCGCGTCTGTGAGAAACAAATACGTTTAAAAATCATACAAGTAAGAATATTAGGAGCTACCTTCTTCAGTCTATCGCTCCAAGTGAATCTAGGGACTGTAATATGGATCAGAGGACTATCAGCTCCACTCTCCAGTGTCGACAAAGGTATCCTACAAGAGATGGCACAACCACATAAACTTGTAAAATGTTAGTGGAGTCGCCAATCCTGTTGTGCTGGATTTGACGCATGGGTGTACGAAATTGCACCAGTTTAAGGGGTGTGGTCTACCCCTATAAACTATTGGTAACAGGGAGAAAGTGGTGGAGCTCAAAGCATATAATCTAGAGGAAAAAATATGCGAATGTATGCTCAAAGTAAACTAAAAACTAAAACACAAATATACAGAAGCTATTGAAGAGAGTCAAAATGATAATAATGAAAACAATGGCTCAAGGCCTCTTCTTATTAAACATTTTATATGGAAAATAAATTTTACCCACTTTCCAAAGGGCCCTTAGACAATGGTTCTAGGTCCCTATGTAGGGATGTTTTTTTTCCAAGCTCTGCCTCTGATGTAGTCTCCTTCTTTCTCCGCTGTGATGGAATAGGATTTTTGGGTGGCCAAAAATCGAGTCTCCTCTATCTCCAGCTCCGGGTCACACACTATTGGTATTGCTTGGGCAATTCTGGCCAGCATAACAATGTGATCACCCATTCTTCATCTCTTGGTGGCTTTATATAGGGGATTTCAAATCCTCCTTCCCTCCCTTGGTACATGGTGGATGGTGACCCAAGGGAGATGTATGATTCCATTGTGTGCTCCAAATATTCCTTTTTGTGCTCACATAGTGTCTACGGGGGCGCTGGTGGTTGTATTTAGGAGGATTCATATAAGGAGTAATTTTCCTTTTCTTTGTGTGGTCCTGGAAAGCGACATTTTTCCACTTTCAAGAATGTGCACTTATTGGGAAAAAAGGTGCGTGGAAGGTGCTCTTCTCGAAGGATTAAGCGCGCAATTTAGCATTTAAGACTAGTTCAAATCTGATTTTCTGAAAACCTTAGAGATTTTAAATACTTTATTGATTGCATAATGTCTTCCTGCCCTATAAATCCTTTGGCTTGACATTAATTAATGTCGTCTTATGCTATATGATTTTCTAGTGTTAACAGAGTTAACATCACAATCTGGAACTGAATAATTTAGGTATGAAGACACATGAGATAAGAAAACAATACACATAACAAAATGTCATAAGTCCTTAAGAGTGCTGTTGATATACTATATATTCAAAATGTGTAACAAAATATGATCAGCAAGATACAATCATCGAACCCTTTTGTATTTGTATTAGACCATATTTATACAAAAAATAGGAGCCATGTGTAGAAGTCTCCCGTATGTAGAACTCTATTTTAGGAATTTATTACAACTCTCTACGTAAGGTAGAGTTCATCTAAACCATTAATGGAAAAATTGAAAATAGAAATGAGATAAGGTGTGTCATCATGGAGCTAAAGCTGGCTGATTAAATGTGGTTGAGTGCCATTGTAGCTCATCAAAATTGTCTCCAAAAAAGGTGGAATCCAGCAACTGAAAGGAGTACCTGTGAACACCTGTTTGCATATCTGCTAAAATATAGGAATGCTTAACCACCTGGAAGTTTATCTCACACCTGGAAAAACTCATCATAACAGAAATCAAATTTATTTCATCCATATTAGTGTCATCCTTCTGGAAATAAACCAAAAGGTAGCTTCTCTTCACCATATACTAATATTTGAAAATAATAGCTACCCCTACTTAAACAGAGTAGCTATTTCCGAAAATATAGAAAATAAACCCAAAATGAAAAGCTTCTTTAAAATTTAAAGGCTCTGCATCTTCATTCTTTAGAGGTCCAATATGGAGGAAATTTTTTTGATAGCCTCAGCTTTGGCCACTCTTTTGTTTGACCTCATTTTCTGTTTTTGACCATTTAGTTGAGTCATTTTATTCTTGATTTTATCTTCTGGATTATCATCAACATTTATGATCTCATCTCTCAATGTAGGGTTAGAAATCAGCTTGCTGGTTAATCTGAGTTTGTTTTTAGGCCTGGTGCGATGTATCTGGATGTAGGGATTTGGAATATACTTAGGACTTTTTCCTCCATGTATGAATCTACTAGATTCTCCCTCCTCAAACTTTGATTCAATATATTTAGTATCACTGCTATCTTCATAAGATGAGTATGAATGTATTGAAGTCTTCTTCCTCTTCTTGGTTGAAGAGCCCATGGATGATAATAGTTGAGCTAAGGTAGGATCTTCCTTTGTAATAGCCTCTAACACTTTATTTTTTCCTTTCTTAAGTGATAACAAGACTTGTGAGAGAGTAGGTTTTCTGATTGAAATATCACAACTTTGCTGAGTCCCCTGAGTAGTTTTAAAAACATGGTTTGATCTCATTGCTCCAGGGTTGACTTCCTCTGAAGGTAGAATGGGATTGGAAGTTATAACTTCAGGGTTGAATTTGGAAGTTTTTCTATCATGATGAGCCTTTTCTTGGGTTTGCCTCTTGAAGAGGAAGTTGTCTCCTCCTTACTTTTTGACACAATATTTTTATGAAACAAGGTATCTCCTTGCTTCAATTTCTTTTTACATTGTTGCATGAATGACCATAATGTTTGAGGTTCCTTGGGTGAAATTATTTTTGGTGAACTGCTAATATGGACTTCATTAGCTAGTTGTGTTGTTGGTGTAGATGTAGGGTTTCTATCCTTCTTGGTCAAGCTTCCAATCTGCCTTGTAAATGATATAGAGGATGCGCCAGATTGGAAGGGAATTACTGAATGAGTAGGTTTTGGCTGTTGTTTTTACACCTCTCTTAGTTTTCTAGGTCTCCCTACTCTTCTTCTAGAGCAAGCAGTACTAAATCTCCCCCATGTTATAAATTTCTCCCAGGTAGTCCTCTTCCTTCTCAAGTGATAAGATATCAATATCTTAATAAGGCCTCTATGATATAGGTTGTGTAATGAGTAACTTGGGGTCTTTTGTAACCTCTGAAACATTGATAGCAAGGATATATGGAGAAAAAAAGGGCAATTTCATGGGTCTGGCGCCTGAAATGTGGACTAAAAGCCTCATTTTATATTTATGAACAGTCGAAAATCTTGCTTCACAAGTTATGTAGCGTTGGATAGTAGTGATAACATGTTTCCATTCAGGTTTGAAGTAAGAAATGTTTATGGTAGGAGTCCATCCGATCTCATTCTCAGGCTTCAAATAAACATTTGCATCAACTTTAAGGAAATTTTTATTGTTTTTATGCCAAGACTCACCTGTTGCAAAATTCCGAGTTTCTCTGGCAATGATGGTTTCTGTAAGGTTGAAGGTTTGAGACCCAATTAATACCTTCTCACTAGCAAAGGTCTCTGCAAATGCTTGAGAAAAAACCACATTCTGACTAGAGAATTTCTTTAAGAATTTGTACCATCCAATTTCCTTGAACTTGGCCTTAGCTCGACTATCCACAAAGCGGGTGTTTGCTAGTGCAGACCTATTTACCTTATTTACCTTACCTCCTTTGCCCATATAGCACTTGTTAACTCTAACCTCCAACACAGTTGTAAAACAAGGATTAACCTCCAAAAACCTACTTGCTAGCACCTGTTAACCTTAACATCTGACACAATTGTAAAACAAGGACTAATCCACCAAGAAACCCTACCTACTGGCACCTGTAACGAATGATTTTAAAATGGAGAATAAAAATTATCAATGCAGCTGTCATAGAAGCAGATGGAAACATGTTATACATGCCGTATGACTCAGTAAAAAGGATGACACAAATTATAGGAATAATTTCAAACCACTGCCACTCATTTCACCAACTCCATCACCTATTTTCATTATTGCTACTCGTACTGCGCTTGTGACACCTATACCTTTTAGTAAGTAATAATATAGTGGCATAACCTTAGCATAAAAATGATCACATTTTAATTCATCTCTCAATGAAATATGAATACTCTTCGGATATGAAACACCTTATACTTCAAAATTTTCCTTAATATTCAAATAACAATGATGACTTCAGTTAAATAATATTTCCCCTGCTCCTTTGTATAAATTTGCAGGAGATTAATAACCTTCTGAAAAAGACTTTTTTTTTTTTTTTTTCTCTGTAAAAATCATAGCATTTAAAAATGATAGTTTCCTTTCATAGAAATAACAACTAATGCTTTTTTTATTCTTAACATAACTCATGATCCTAACACTTTGTCTATGACCTTGGAAAGGAAATGATGGTGAAAGAATAAGATTATTTTTCAAATGGGAACCTATGACTTCAACCACTGAAAGTAGTTGAAAGACCTGTTTAGAAGAGACTTTACCCTATCAACCTTGTAACAGAAATAGAGTATTGCACTCAGAACTCCTTTTGAATTTTATTTAAAAGAGATAAATACTCATACAATTTAATCCCCCAAGGTTCTTCACCATAAGCTAGGAGACGGAAGAGGATCAAAGACAAGACTTATAATGACAATCAGACTTCGGATTTTTTTTTTTGTTGAAAAAATTGCAATGCTAACAGTGGCTCCTATTGGGGATGAAGTCCTCCCTATGAGGCTTCAAGGACTGTAGATTCAGTGCCTTTAACTTCCATGACTTTTCAAATTTTAGAAGCTAATGAAAGAAACTGAATTTTATTGACTGTAACGAAACTGACTCTATTTACAAACATAAGCACCATTGGGCATGGAGTCTAATTAAAAATAACACTACAGATATTTAAAATGGAGGGAATGATTGAATCAACAGACAAAGAAATTTTTGAGATAATTACCATTAACTGTACCTCCATCTAATTGATAATCATCTAAATGTTTCAGAATAAATGTATTATTTTTCAAAACTTGAGCAACCTTGAATGGCCCAAACCACAAATTATCAAACTTACCATGCTTGCCATGGTATTCTCTTCTTGAATCCCAGCGTAATACCAAATCATCTTCCTGAAATTTTTGATGTTTTTCCCTTTTATCAATGACAAATTTTACCTTTCCCTTGTATTTATCTGTTTTGTCAATCAGGGAGTCCCACTTTGATGAATTTCTATCAGTTGCAGCATCCTTCTTTGCATGGGATTTGAATTATCTATCTCATATTGTAAAAACTTCATGACAAGCAGAGCCAAATGTAATGGCATGACATCATCAACAACATAAACAAGCTGAAAGGGAGAAGCTTCAATTGATATTTTAAGACTTACCCTATATGCCCAAAGAGCATGAACCAACTGAGTATCCAAATTTCTTTTATTTTCATTCATCATATTTTTTTTATAATTCTCACCAGAATTTTATTTGATGACTCAGCTAGCCCATTACCCTGGGGGTAATAAGGTGTAGAATGAGTCAAATCAATATTATACTTCTGACAAAAATTGTTCATCTTGGTAGATTTGAAAGCCATTGAATTGTCAGTCACCAACCTCTGAGGACATCCAAATGTAGACATAATATTTTCCAATAGAAATTTGATGATTACAGTGTCAGTGGTATTTCTAGTTGGAATGGCCACAGTCCACTTCGTGAAATAATATGTGGTTGCAAGAATCCACCTGTGTTGTCTTGATGATGGTGGATGAATTTCACCAATGAAATCTAGCCCCCATTGCTAGAAAGGAGCATCTGCTGAAATGGGAATCAAAGGTAGTGGATATAGCTTTTATTTACTAGCGAAATTTTGACATTCAGTGCAAGTTATGACTTCAGTAAAAACATCAGAAAAAATAGTTGGCTAGTAATATCCAGCTCTTAAGATCTTTTTTGCAGTGGCCTTCCAATACAAATGTCCACCAAATACTCCTGTATGTATTTCTACTATAATTTCCTAGGATTCAGCCTCCTCTAGACATATCAACAAAAATCTTACAGGGTCTTTCCAATAGAGTTGATTTTCCATAATACAATATTTAACAAACTTCAACTTAAAATCTCTCATCATTGAATTGTCCATTTCTGGAGGACAATTGAAATTTAACAAAAAATACACTATATCCTTGTACCAATTGGAATAAAAAATGTCAGGATAATTAGTAGTACCTTCCTTATTTGTTTCTTCAGCTATCTCCAAATTTAGATTCAGAGCTTTTCAATTTGATTCTACCATTAAGAGGGCCAAACCCTGTCCTTTTATCAAATTATTAGGTCTTATTTCAATGTCAAACTCTAGATTTTTTTTCAACTATCTTCCTCTCCTATCATCTGTGTCGAGCTGTAACAATACATTCCTCACTGTAATATTTGGTACAAAAGAAATAATCTTGGAATGCAACACATAAATTTGAAAAGACTTAACAACCTTCACTAGTGCATATGCTTTTTTTTCAACCAAGATGTATTTCAATTCAGCATCCCTCAATGCACGTCTGAAAAATGAAATTGGCTGCTCCAAGCCTTCCTTGTTCTTTTGAAGTAAAACTACTGCAATAGTTTCTTCAGAAGCATATGAAAAATTTAGAAAATATTTTCAAAATCAAGGCTTATTAATACTGGGGCTTCAGTTAAAGCAGATTTGATTGCCAAGAAATATTTTTTTGCTTCATCCTGCCACCTAAACTTTGCATATTTCTTCAACAGGACATTTATATGCTTAATCAATTTAGAAAAATTTAGAACAAAGCGTCTCAGAAAATTAATTCTACCCAAGAATGACTGTAACTCTTTCATATTTTTGGGTAAACCAATTTTCTGAATAGCTTCAACTCTCCCTGGATCAATGCAAATACCATTTTTTGTTACTACATGCCCTAATAGTTTTCCTTCTTGGACAACAAAGCATGTTTTCTTTGGGTTTAAAGATAAACCAAATTTTCTGCATTTATTGAATACTTGTTGCAAATGTTTTAGATGATCATGATCAGATTTTGAAAAGACCGTTATATCATCTAAATACATGACAATTTTTTTTTCTTTTTCTCCTGCAAAGGAAATGTCCATTTCCCACTGAAAATTTTCACCTGCATTCATTAAACCAAAAGGAATCTTATTGTACATGAAAGTTCCCTAGGGTGTAGTAAAGGCTATTTTCTGCCTGTCTTGCTTGTCAACTGAAATCTGATTATATCCTGAAAAGCCATATATCATTGACATCCTCTTTGAACCTACAACTTTTTGAAAAATATGATCCATTTTGGGTAAAGGATAATTATCCTTTAGTGAAAATCGGTTCAGATTGCAAAAATCAACACAAATTCTGATTTCGCCATTATTCTTTCGAACCAGGACTATATTTCTACCCAATTAGAAAATCTTAAAGGAAGAATTATGTTGGCTTCCCACATTTTATTGATCTCTTTCTCAATAATAGGGAGCAACATAGGATTGAGGTGCCTTATCTTCTGTGCCACAGGTTTTTTATTTTGATTTGAGAGGGATTTTATGCTTCATTATGCTTCTGTCATATGTTTTTAAATCACTATAAGACCAAGCAAAAATATCTGCATATTTATTCAAAAACTTGACATGTTTAGTTCTGGTTTCTTCAGGAGGAAATTTAGAAACTTTAACATATTAGGCTGATTTTTAGTACCAATGTTGCAATCAGTTGTACTTTATCCATATGTTTTGGAGTCAGGCTTAAAAAAACATCTTTATTATCAAACAACCTTTCTAAAGGGGCTAAGCCTTTAGGAATGAAGTTTGCTTTCAGCTCAATAGTGTCTTTTCCAGCCAAAGTCTTTTTGAATGGCTTGCTGTTCCAACTTTCAACTATGTCTTTTTCATTGTCAATTTGAATATTTAAAAACTCCTCCATGAATTCCAAAAATTTCTGAATTTCTTTATCATCTTCAAACATTTGTAAGTGTTTGATATTTTCAGGAATGGAAGGCCTGTTTTTAATTTGAATATCATAATTAGCTTTGACATCAATAGGGACCTTAAATTACTTGCAGCAATGGCCAATGAATCTACCATTTCATTTTATTCTCTATAAACAAAATTCAAATTGAATGCTGAAAAATAATGTTCAATCAAATCCCAGACTTAATTTCTATAATTATTCAGCTTTGAATTTTTTACTTGATAGTTATCTCTCACCTGTTGTACCACCAACTCTAAATCACCAAAAACAATCAACTACTCTGCTACCAGATATTTTGTTGCCTTCATTTGCAGGATTAGTGCTTCATATTCAGCAGTATTATTAGTAGTGACAAACTGCAATTTGTATGATAAAGTTACTACCTGCTGAGTGGGAGAAATAAGGACTATACTAGCCCCTGATCCTTCTCTTGATGAGGCTCCATCAAAATACAATTTCCAGTTTTTCCACTTTTGAATTTTGCTGTTTTGAGGTGAGTAGCAACTGTTTTTTATTAATTTCAGGTTGAAAATGACTGTCATCAGCAACAAGATGCAAAATACATGATCCCAACTCCTTCTCTTCTGCATATATAGGATGATTTTATGGATTTTTCTGATCACTTATGATATAAACCATCTGTGTTTCTCTATGCAACCTCCTAAATTCTCTTCCAAAAACTGGGATAGTGGCGTATGTCATGTCCATTTGAAGAGTGCCTCCGAAATTTTTGGACCAAGATCTGGAAAGGAGCATTCCAAATCTTGATGTTATATCAACAACAACTATGTCCATCACCAAAATCTTCATAGGAAGTTGGGTAAGAGAAATTACTAGGTCTTTGATTACCCCTAAACATTTGACCCTTTTGGAGTCAAAAGTATAAAGGTCTTGATATTGTTTAGTAATTTCCAGTCCCTAAGATTATGAGAAGCCCCAAAATCTAATAGGAAGTTATGCAACAATTTGTTATGAGTCTTAAGTGAAAGATAAAAAGGTGGAGATTTATCATCATTTTGAACTTGGACATGATTGCCTAGAAAGATAGTAAGATGTTCATCTTCAAGATTGATAGAGTCAGGAGAAAGGGATGGTTGAAGTAGACTTTTGAATGATTCTCTGTAAGATGGATTTTTCAATAATTTTAAGAGTGGGATTGGAATTTTATCTTATTGAATTCAGATTTAAAACCGAAATTGAGTAGAGTTGAATCTTTATTTTCAGCAATTTTTTTGATGATAGGATCAAGGTTAGGTGATGGAGAAACATCATTAACCTTTGCTTTTTTCTTGGCTGCAATTTTTTCAGCATCCTGTTTTTGTTAGGGCTATTGGAAAGTCCCTTTTGACCTCAAAGGATAATTTCTCGTCTGATTTTCAGGCTATTTTTTCTCATTCTGAGCATGAATATGAGCTTCTTGACTATATGAAAATAGATTTATCCTTGACTGATCTTCATATTCCTATAAAGTCAAACAAGTTGACTGTGATGTCTCTCCAACAAGATTTATTTCTTCATCCTCCACTTCTTCTTCTTGCTGATTTTCTTCAGCAAAATTGTTTAATGGAGGTTGAAAATTTTGATCATTAGGATTTCTCCATGGGCGTTGTAAATTTTTTTGGGGCTGAAAATGTCTCCTAAAAGGAGCCTGATTTCTTTTACCTTCATTCTGGATGGGCCTAGCAGCAGACCTGTTTTCCAACTCTAATTTTGTCATCTTAGAAGAAAGATCTTTAATAAATTTAGACATTTGATCTAGCTTCTCTTCAACTGTGAAAGTTTTAGAGGAGGAGGATGGTTTCTCCTCTTTCATTTTCTTTTTATCTTTTCCCCCCTTCCCTTCTTCAATTTTTATCTTGTTTGAGGCCATAATATTGGAATGCACTCCAATAAAAACCTCTTGCATACCCACCAATGTTTGTGGATTTTCAGCTCTCAACCATAGTGCAAAATTGGAATCTAAGGCATTGGAAAATGTAATCATGGTCTTGGTTTCAGGGGGTTTAACCTCCACATAAATCTTTTGATATATTTTATTGAATCTCTTTGTGAAATATGTCAATGACTCATCATCTTGTTTCTTTAAAGCCCCAAATTTTGTGAGATAATAAAAATAATATATCCTGTCACCCCATTGTTTTATAAATACTTATTCCAAGTCATATATTCCTATTATTGAATTGGGTGGAAAATTTATGAACCATTTCCTAGCTTCACCATCCGAAGCTTTGAACAAAAATTCTAGACCAAACATCTTCATATTCTAGTTATCAACATAAATTTAGAGGGAAACTAGGTGTTCTTCAGCAGATATTCCTTCTCCCTATCCTAAGTATTTGGGAAAATATTTCAGACAATCCCCTTGAGGAAGAGGATGTAAAGGTTGAGGAAGGACGAGTGGAGCATATCTTGCAACAACAATATGCTGCATTCTTGTAGGAATATTATGAGTGATGACATGCTGAGGTACAAATGATAAGTTTACCGACACAGAAGTTTGACTGCTAGAAATTTCAGTTTGTGGAGTTGAAAATTCTCGATTTTCAAAGAGATGGACAACAAAAGGTTTATTTTAGCTTCTCCAAGAGTATCAGTTTTAGATGTTGATTCTTGAAGGATTGGGGCAACTTCAAGTCTATTTTTTTGGGATAAAAAGTTAGAAATACTAAAAGTCAAATTTTTAGGAGGATTATCTCCTTTTTGATAAGAAGAAGATGGGCCAAAAAATGGGTTTGAGAGAGAGGAAAATACTCCTATTGTGGGCTAAAAGAGGATTGATATTCAGGATGAGTTTGGAGAAAGCTAAAAATTGTTTTTACGTCTTCCTTAGTTAAAATAGCTCTAATTAAAAAGGGCACAATTTCCAACACTTGTTCTAATTCCCATTCTGTCAGTACAAATGTTTCTGATTTCTAATTTTCTTCATTGATACCTAAAACTTCTTCTTTCACCGGAATGATATTTGTTCCCAATTTACTAAGTGATGACTGAGAAATATTTTCAACTGAACCTAAGCTAACATCATCTACTTTTCCTTCAATGGAAGCAGTTTTAACTTGAAATATTTCAGGGGATTGCTTTGAAACTGAAATTTATTTAGGTTGTAAAGTAGATGATGGTACCTTTTCTTTCAGAATGTATTTTGCATGCAAATTTTTCACTAAATGTGGTGCAGCTTCAGCCGATTTCTGTTTCCATCTAGCATCCTTTATTATCTTCTCTGGATCATAAACTGGAATCACAGGAGGTGATATCTAACTTTTTCTTGTAGGTGGTCTTGAAACCCCTCGCCCTATTAGTGGAGTCACGAGGTGAACTAATTACAATCAGAAACAATGACTAGTTTACTAGGCATTCATGCAATAATTTTGGGAGAATACAAAATTCAGATTCTTCGTCTCCCGACAGATGCACCAAAAGATGTTAGCGCTGGAATCAACACTTGGATTGTGATAAGTTCCTGACCAAACATATATTAAGCTCACGGCTATTTATGATTTGAGTTGTATTGTGGAAAGTGATTGAATCTCATATCTGCTAAAAAAGGCTTCAAATAGATAATTTTCTCTTACACATAAGAGGGTACTAAGGTTTGATATGGTAGCAACAGTAAATTGGTAATCTGAGGGTGAGGATGATATGCAGAACGACAGTGGGTCTATAAGATAGAAATCCACTATTTATACAGAAAAATAACACAGAGTTCAGATTGATAGTGTATCAATGAGAGAAAGCTCCTAGAAGTCTTACAAGAATCTCATTGTACACTTTAAAAATATTTGTTACAAAGAATGCTAATATTTAATTTACCACACATATTTCATCAATAAAAGTTTCCAAGCAAGATTGAAAAAATTTGATAATCATCTAAAGATATAACATGAGACTGATAAAAACATGGAACAAAGTTAACATCACAATCTCAAACTGAAGAATTTAGGTATGAAGACACATGAGATAAGAAAACAATACACATAACGAACTGTCATAAGTCCTTAAGAGTGCTATTGATATATTATATATTCAAAATGTGTAACAAAATATGCTCATCAAGATACAATAATTGAACCCTTCTGTCTTTTTATTACACCATATTTATACAAAAAATAAGAGCTCTGTGTAGAAGTTTCCCATAAAAGTAGAACTCTGTTTTAGAAATTTATTACAACTCTCTACGTAAGGTAGAGTTCATCTAAACCATTAAATTAAAAACTGAAAAATAGAAATGAGATAAGGTGTGGCATCATGGAGCTAAATCTAGCTAAGTAAATGTGGCTGAGTGCTCTCGTAGCTCATCAAAACTATCTCCAAAAAAGGTGGAATCCAACAACTGAAAGGAGTACATGTGAACATCTGTTTGCATATCTGCTGAAATATAGGAATGATTAACCACTTGGAAGTTTATATGACACTTGGAAAAACTCATCATAACAGAAATCACATTCATTTCATCCATCTTAGTGTCATCCTTGTGGAAATAAATAAAAAGTAGCTTCTCTTCACCATATACTAATATTCTAAAATAATAGCTACCCCTACTGAAACATGGTAGCTATATCTGAAAATATAGAAAATAAAACCAAAATGAAAAGATTCTTTAAAATTTTAAGGCTCTGCATCTTCATTATTTAGAGGTCCAATATGGAGGAAAAAATTCTAATATCCTCAGCTTTGGTCACACTTTTGTTTGACCTCCTTTTTTGTTTTTGACCTTTTAGCTGAATCTTTTTCTTCTCGATTTTATCTTCTAGACTATCATCAACATTATGATCTGATATCTCAATGCAAGGTTAGCAATCAGATTGCTGGTTAATCTGAGTTTGTTTTTAGGCCTGGTCCGAGGTCTCTGGATGCATGGATTTGGAATATACTTAGGCCTTTGTCCTCCATGTATGAATCTGCTAGATTCTCCCTCCTCAAACTTTGATTCATTATATTCATGATCACTGCTATCTTCATAAGATGAGTATGAATGCATTAAAATATTCTTCCTCTTCTTGGCTTAAGAGCTAATGGATGAGAATAGTTGAGCTAAGCTAGGCTCTTCCTTTATAATAGCCTATAACACTTTATTTTTTCCTTTCTTAAGTGATAACAAGACCTGTGAGAGAGTAGGTTTTCTGAATGAAATATCACTACTTTGTTGAGTATCCCGAGTAGTTTTAAAAACATGGTTTGATCCCAAGTCTCCAGGGTTGAATTCCTCTAAAGGAAGAATAGGATTGGAAGTTAGAACTTCAGGGTTGACTTCCTTTGGAAGCTTTTCTATCATGATGAGAATTTTCCTAGGTTTTCCTCTTGAAGAGGAAGTTGTCTCTTCCTTACTTTTTGACACAATATTTTTATAAAATAGGGTATCTCCTTGCTTCAATTTCCTTTTACATTGCAGCATGAATGACCTTAAGGTCTGAGGTTCCTTGGATGAACTATTTCTATGGACTTCATTAGATGGTTGTATTGTTGGCATAGATGTAGTGTTTATAGCCTTTTTGGTCAAGCTTCTAGTCTACCTTCTAAATGATATGGAGGATGGGCCAACTTGCGAGGGGATTGATGAATGAGTAGGGTTTGGCTATTGTTTTTCTATCTCTCTCAGTTTTCTAGGTCTCCCTACTCTTCTTCTAGAATAAGCAGTACTAAATCCCTCCTTTGTTATAAATTTCTCCCAGGTAGTCCTCTTCCTTCTCAAGTGATAAGATATCAATATCTTAATCAAGCCTCTATGATATAGGTTGTGTAATGAGTAACTTGGGGTCTTCTGTAACCTCCGAGACATTGATAGAAAGGATCTATGGAGAAAAAAAGGGTAAGTTCATGGGTCTGGAACCTGAAATGTGGACTAAAAACCTCATTTGATATTTATGAACAGTCGAAAATCTTCCTACACAAGTTATGTAGCGTTGAAGAATAGTGATAACATGTTTCCATTCAAGTTTGAAGTAAGAAATGTGTATGGTAGGAGTCCATCCGATGTGCTCATGCTTAGGCTTCAAATAAACATTTGCATCAACTTTAAGAATAGTTTCATTGTTTTTATGCCAAGACTCACCTGTTGCAAAAGTCTAAGTTTCTATGGAAATGATGGTTTCTATAATGTTGAAGGTTTGAGACCCAATCTTAACCTTCTCACCATCAAAGGTCTTTGCATACACTTCAACGATGGCCACATTCTCACGAGATAATTTCTTTAAGAATTTGTACCAACCAGCTGCGTTGAACTCAGCCTTAGCTCGACTATGCACAAAGCTCGGGCTCAGAACTGTTTACCTTACCTCCTTTTCCCATATTGCACTTGTTAACTCTAACCTTCAACACAGCTGTAAAACGAGGATTAACCTCAAAAACCCTACCTGTTGGCACCTGTAACGAATGATTTTAAAATGGAGAATAAAAACAGTCAATGCGGCTATCACGGGAGCGGATGGAAACATGTTATACATGCCATATGACTCGGTAATCAAGGATGACGCGAATCATAGGAATTATTTAAAACCACTACCACTTATTTCACCAACTCCATCACCTATTTTCATTATTTCTAATCGTACTGTGCTTGTGACACCTATACCTTTTAGTAAGTAACAATATAGTGTCATAATTTAATGTCCCCTAATAATTATAAAATAATAAATAATATATAAATAATATAATATAAGTAAATAAATAATAAGTCAAGAGAATAATGAAAAGCATAAATAAAATAGTAAACAATAAGTGAAGTTCTAAATAAAATACTAAATAATAAATTGGATTCCTAAATAGTAAATAAATAAGTGAAGTTAAGAGTTAATTAAGAAAGAGTTAATCAACAAAAGTAAAAACAAATAAATTAAGAAAGAGTTTAACTAAGAAACTATAAAAATAAGTAAAGTTAATGACAAGTAAGTTAAACTAAGAGAAACACTAAATTAAGTGAATTTAACAACAAGTAAGTTAAACTAAGAGAACACTAAATTAAGCAAAACATAAATAAATAAATTTGCATGTTGACATAGTGAATGTGTGCATGTGGTTCCCATTTCATTGTTTGGTCTATTTAATAGACATTGAGGAAGACTCATGGATCATTCTTTCATCCATTCTCTAGAGAGAAAGGTATTGTGAGGCAAAGGATACCCTAACAGTAGTACATTGATTGAAGGCTCGGGGGTGGCCACCTGTGGAAAGATTGTGTGCAACTGAGCCTACGGTTGGGTGAAGAGTTTTCCCCAAAACTTTGTTGTGGTCACCAAGATTCAGATACTATTCAAATTCGGAGTCTCAAGTAAGGAATATCGCCATTATAGGTAAGTCTTCTTGCTCATATTTCTGAAAAATTCTATAATGATTAGTTAAACAATTTTTTTGTGTTGATAATAAGTTGCATGTTAAAATTGAGGTTATTACATATTGTAAGAAGAAATATCAATTTGTTTAAATTTATCCTTTTATAATAGTTTTGAATAAAATTTAAATTATGTAAGAGGCCAAAAATGTATTATTTTTTTTTAAAGAAATAATAAATATTTGTAATTTTTATTTATTTAAGGTAATTGGTTATAATTTTTTTTGTATTTTATTATTTTAAATTTTTGTTTACGACGGTTAAATATTAAAAATTATTTTTGCCTTCTGGTTTATGAATCACTTTTATGGTATGGAAGGAATATATTAAATATTTTGGAAAGTGAGGTATATTATATAAATTATATTATTTTAGTGTATTAATTTAATTTATCAATAATGTAAGAGTTAGCATTATGTTTAATAAAAAATAGCAATATAGCAATATTGATGTATCTTCTAATGATTTACATTTAATGTGGATGATGGAAGATATAAATGATGAATTTGTCTTGATTGCTTAGGAATACATCGAAAGTTTATTTTTTTTTAAACTTTACACCTTGAGATGTTTCCAAGTATGTTGGCTCTTGAAAATTTTTACTATATGCACTAACTATTTGGTTCTAGGTTAGCTAGTCTCAAGTCATCTTCTAAGAATAATTGATGCACCAAAATAATATAAGTACTTAGATTATGGTATTAGGAGTTCCATTAGTTCCATTTATTATTTTCATGCATTATCATTGTTAGGAGAAATATAAATAATAAAGAAGAATATATTATGATGAAATTATGTATAGTTTTTCATAAAACTATGAGAAAAAATAGTTACATGATAATTTACTAAGGAATAAATAGTATATCAAGATTTAAAATAAAATTTAAAAGTTGAATGAAATATGCTTGTGGACAAGATTTAAATTCCCATATTATGTAAAGTTATATGTAATATATATATATATATATATATATATATATATATATATATATATATAGATATATATATATATATATATATATATATATAGGGTTTAATTTTGATTAAGGAAAGTAGTTTTCTGTAGAAGTGGAAACTAGTAATCAAAACAATTTGATCCATTAAAAAGAAAATGGTGTTATTTATTAATATTTTTATGTGGATTACGATGTTATGATTTGAGGTTATATTGACATGTGATTAGTTTATTATGTGATGTCATGATTCATATATGTTGATGTTATAATTTATGATGGTATTTCATGATGTGAAGCATGTGGAATCAATACAGATTTTGTGACATGCATGAGCATGTAGTTTTTTACTATTTAGAATGTGGTTATTAACAATGATGTTATATTATCACGATGACATGCAAGAATTGGCATGTGGATTATTTTCTATGATGTTATGATTATAACTAATGCATTGGATGCATGTTGAGATGTGGTGACTAACAGGAACTCCATAAATGGGCCAAGAGGCCTGGTTTATTTGATGATGGCGTGGGAGCCCATACCTACGAGGGAGAATATGTAACACCATATGGGTTGGGGACAAACTCAATTAACACTACATATGCCAATGGTTCCTTTATCTTGTATATCTCTTGATGGATAGCTCTTGAAGCGCTGTGGGACCATCTTGAGGAGGCCAAGGGCATGATATTGTAGGCCAAGTGCTTATTATTGGATTAGGACGCCAAATTTTGGAAGTGGGTGTAAGACTTGGATTCTTGGGGCTGTGCGCCTTAGTGAGTGTGGAGGGAGTGGTCCAGACTTGCGATATGCCTAGAGTACTACTTCATGGAGTATTGAGCCGGGTGCCTGCCTTAGGGAATATGAGGTCTTTGCCGGGCGTGAGCCTTGGAAATTTGTTAGAGTCGGTCTTTACATCCCTCCGTCAGAGATCATTTCTCTTATTGCATTTCATTTTTAGGTGTCTCATTCTGCTCATTCATCTGCATTCCATTAGGGGCATGCCATTATCTGATGGAAGGGCTTTGTTCTCTCATTTTCCCTCATGTATGCCTCTTTGAGTTAGATAAAATTTCTCCAAAATCATCAAAGTTAATTTTACAGTCATTACTGATCACTGATTATTTGGTCAAAAGAGTCTTTTGGTTTTTGAGTCTGAGGTTTAGTCTTTTGACATGTTCAATAAATGCCCACAGAGGCCATGAGGAGGCTTCAGTAAGTTTTTTCAATTCATTTTCATCTTGAGATATATTTGGGGACATTTCTTGTTCAAAACTCTGTTTTGAATAAGAAATTGTCGAATTCATTTTTTGTAATAATATGTATTTTTCTGCCATGAAGATTTCAAATGCAGGCCCTGGTCACCCTATTATCTTCAGCAGCTCCTATCCCTGCAAAGAATCAAAGAAAAGTCATCATTTCAAGTTTAAATCAAAAAGGAAATTGAGTTGTGTTAAAATGTGAAAGATGTCAAAGTGAAACATTATTAAAATGCGTCTTTACAAAGAACCATGGCTTGATATAGTTATTTCTATGCTTATAAATTCCATCAATAGATCATGTGAAGCCAAATCGAGCTTTGGAAGGGCACAACTTTCATTTTGGAGCCGAGTTTATGGGTAAGTGTCTGCGCGACGCATTGAGGTTGAACGCGGCGCATAGGCGCAACGCGGCGCACATGGACATTCTCCACAGTGCAATTTTGCTCTGGCGCGACGCATACAGTGAAACGTGGTGCATTGGCCTTGCACGCGGCGCACATAGTCAACAGGCTCGAAACATCAAATTCTTGTCATTTCTCTCCAAAATTCAAATGGATTCGATCTCCTTTGCTCCAAAAATGGTCATTGACGTATGTTTGGTGTAGGTGGAGATTGCAAAAGGAGAAACGTGCCAGGTTGTGGCTGGCCTGCGGAAATTTTTACCAGTTTCCAAATTGCAAGGGAAAAAGGTTTGTGTTGTTGTAAACCTAAAGCCTGCAAAACTGGCTGGGCAGTCTGATCATGATGGTCTACCTAGAAACAGGAAACCAAGAAATGAAAATCTTATTCGAAGTACATATGTCCTTCCTGATGGTATCGAACATAAGTGGGGTTTTGTGAAAGATCCAGAGGAGGCTCGAAGATATCTGTCTCTACAAGAGAAAGGAACACTGCTAACAGATTTACAGGAGAATTCAAGGGATCACGATATTTCTCAAGTTGTTGAGATTATAGAAGATAAAAAGGATGATGCTTCCATCAAAAATGAAGAGTTGAAGTTGACTAATGAACAGTTTCTTGTTCCAGAAATAATTTTTCATCCTGCTGATCTTGGAATGAACGAGACTGGATTGGCAGAATGCATTATGTGGGCTATTAACGCCTGCCATCCCCATCTTCACCCAGTACTTTTTTCAAGCATAATTCTGACTAGTGGGAGCTCACTTTTTCCACACATGAAATCAAGGCTGGAACAGGAACTGCGGCCTCTTGTTTGTGATGACTATAAAGTAAAAATTGTGACACAAGAAGAGCCAATGTTAGGTGCATGGAGAGGAGGATCATTATTGGCAGCCAGCCCTGAGTTTGAATCTCTGTGTGTGACAAAGGCAGATTATGAAGAATTTGGATCTGCAAGATGCCAACGGCGTTTTATGCATTAATTCCAGAATCTTTGGATGTGGACAATCTTCTCAAATGATTACTCCTTTGACACAGTTTTCTGCAATTCAGTTTGTATATCTGATATGAGAGGTTCCTTTGTTATGTCACCTGGAGTTTTTGATTTTACTGGGAAACAGAGCACCAAGATGAGGTGTTTCAGACAATTCAGGGCCTTGTTATTTACCTTCGGAGCTATTATTATTTTCAATTTTGAAGGATGAGATGTTTCAGGCTCCAAGTTTTACACTCAAATCAGACTTCCATGGTTCTCTTGTATTCAAGGCATGGTGACAAAAGAAGAGCATGTGCACGTTTTTAATTATTGTAACCTAGTGCATCTAGCTAATATGAAATGACAAAGTTAAGCACACCTAAAACGAAGATATCTACCATAGCATAGAAATAAAGGAGTATATAGTATTTGTGTCTTGATTATGATTTAGAAGGTCTCACATCTGATTTCAGCTTTTCATTGGTGCAAGAGAAAATCTCAAATGGAAAATGTAACCTTTGTTACGTATTTTAGAGGCGGTAATTGGTTCTTTTTCTATTTTCATCCAGTCCAGTTGAAACAACTCCCTATTTTTATAGACACGTTTTCCCACCTCTGAAAGTATTTATTGTATTGTAAATCATTTTGTAAAGGAGGGGCAGAGTTCTGGAAAACGTGTGGGAGAAATTCCCAACACTTCACTGTACAGTTTTGACAGAGGATTAATGAAAGGATACAGCTCTGGTTTATGAGATTCATGTGGCGTGAGTTTGACATATGTTTCTTCTTCCTGTTTCATATGTGTCTTGTTATGTTTTACAGTTCATTCATAATCATTTCCAGTTGAATGATTTTAAGTAAGAAAGGTAGAATTCAATTTATTGCTCTGCCTTGGGAAAGTGTTCATGTTTTTGTGTATCTTCTTCTATTTGGTAAGGATTCATTATATATGCCCTTATCAACCTCTCGACAGTCTTTTCACTCCATATTATTTCAAATTGATTGTTAAACTCCCTGCCTATCTTGCCTCATGAAAAAATCTGTGTCTTTGAGTTAATTTCTCCGCTCATGCTGTTCTTTGTCCCATACAGCCCTGCAAACTCAGTATTTCATTAAAATACCTCTTTTCTATTTATTTACTAGCCTAAAATCAATATTCATTATAGGTCATCTCGAGGCCTTATTGGACATCTTTCTTGGAGTTGACACAGAGAGCCCTCTCTGTCCTCGTAGGGCTAGCTACGAGGCGAGCTTGGTTTGATGTTGCAGCAGGTCTTTCTTCCATCGGCACGGGCGATTCGACACTAACATAGTGGCGACCATCTTGGGAAGGAATCCATCTTGGGAAAATGGTTGCTTGTTCGACTTGTAGATTGTCAACATTGTTTTGACCTAGTACATTGTACATGTATTAAGTTTAGATCTGATTGTTGATGGTGGACAACGATCGGACATCGGAGGCTAAACTCATTCACTGGCGATTTCAGCTGAAAAATTCACCTTCATGGTGACTCACATTGGTGAGATAAATACCCTTAAGACTTTCAATATGGATCGAGTTGCAAGAAGATACGCTCCCATGAGCCGAGATCACATCCTAGGTTTTCCGAATAAAATGCCCAAGGTGGATTGGCTTCAAAATTTTCCTATGTTAAGAAATGTGGAAGGTAATGACGCTGCTCTTCATCTGGTGAAATTTCACATTCATGTGCATAAATTAAAGGTCAATTTTTCCTGAAGACTGTTTGATGAAAATTTTTATGGCTACTCTGGAGGATGAAGCCCGATCTTGGTATGAAATTTTTCCACCTGCTTCTATTTACTGTTTAAAGGATTTTCATACCATGTTCTTTGAAAAGTATAAATAATTTTATTCGTCCTTGATTTTAGTTCATAACTGTTGTAGCCATGTTCATAGTTTCATTGAAGATCTTGAGAATTTTTATGGGGATAATGAATTGATGGATGGAGAAATCCTGGAAGCATTGTATGAAAACCCATTTCAGCAGCACGCAGAAAACTTAGATGATACTTATGAGGATCAGCAGGTTGAAGATTGCCATATGATTGAAAATGATGAAAAAGAAAGTTTTGTTTCAGATCTGTACATAGAAGAAGACAGCATACAGGGAAGTTAGGTTTCAATTTAAGAATGTGATGTAGTCAAGTCAGCTATTTCAGATTCAGATTCAGATCGTGATGACCAAGAATACCTTGTGCCGAATCCCATAAAGGAAAACTCTGCTGTTGAGATCACCTGGAATGCAGAAGACACAGTTATGGATCCAAATGTTCTCAGTTCATCAGATAAAGCCTTCATAAAGAGGTAATCCAGTCAGTTCATGAACAACGAGATGAGATCTTTGTTCAAGTGAGTGAAAAATTTTCTCTTGATGAATTTATGGTAGATGATAGAAATGATAGTGTTGGGTTTCAAGAATCACCTGACGTTTCTTTTCTCATGATTGATGAATGTAATGAGAATATGGCTGTCATATCATATGAAGATGACTTACAGTATATTCAAACTACAGAAAATCAGAACATTCAAGACTACCTTTAAGATTCTTCTTCATATGTTTCATGTTTTGAAATGTTTTTCCAAGAGGAGATCTGCTCATCTATTTGTTCAGAATTTTTTGAGGACCAGGAACAGAATTTTACTGAAGGAAGATCAGAATCAAAAGAAAAGGACACCTTGTTTCTTCAGCAGGAGGTAAATCTTCATGTTTTTCAGGATCCACTGGCAAATCTGTTGCAGTCAGCAGTGAAGGTGATTATTGCAGTATTCAGTGATGAAGGAGATCATGGTCAATTATGTTTTTGGATGCCCAGTTACCAGTATTTGTTGTTGACCAGGAGATCTAATTGAGAGAATCATTCAAGAAGGCATCTAATTGATTGGTTACATTGGAATTTTGATATAGTTTGATGGTATATTGTCTTGAAAGAAACACAGGTGGTCATGTACTGCCATCAAGCTTTAAGTTTTAAGTTCAGATCGTAGTCATTTTGAGTTAGTTTGTTAGAGTCAAGTTTTTTCAGTCATTTAAGTTTCAAAAGTCAGTCAGTTTGAGTCAGTTTTCCAGTCAATAAATTGAGTTATCAGTCTTGAGTTGTTTTGTCAAATAATGGACTCCATAGCCCAATGGATAAGTGTACTGGTCTGCTCTCCCAAAGATCTGTCGTTCTTGGCACCTCCAAGGAGCTACCATCCCCATTGGAGCCAATGTTAGAGTTGGTCTTTACAGCCCTCCATCAGAGATCATTTCTCTATTTGCATTTCATTGTTTAGGTGTCTCATTCCGCTCATTCATCTGCATTCCGTTAGGGGCATGCCATTGACTGACGGAAGGGTTTGGTTTTCTTGTTTCCCTCATGCTTGTACCTGCTCGGTTAGTCAAAATTTCTCCAAAATCATCAAAGTTCATTTTAAGTCATTTGCAGTCATAAATGTTATTTTGGTCAAAGAGTCTTTTGACATGTTCAATAAATTCCCACAGGCCATGAGGAGGATTTCAATAAGTTTTCAATTCAAAGCTTTTCATCATCAGATATATTTGAGGACATTTCTTGTTCAAAACTCTGTTTTGAATAAGAAATTGTCGAATTCATTTTTTGTAATAAGATGTATTGTTTCGTCATGAAGAATTTCAAATGCAGGCCCTGGTCATCTTGCTAGGTTCAGCAGCTCCAATACCTGCAGAAAATCAACCAAGAAAAGCCATCATTTCAAGTTTAAATCAAAAAGGAAATTGAGTTGTGAAAGATGTCAAAGTGAAACATTATTAAAAATGCATCTTTACAAATGACCATGGCTTGATATAGTTATTTCTATGCTTATAAATGTCATCAATAGATCATGTGAAGCCAAATCGAGCTTTGGAAGGGCACAACTTTCATTTTGGAGGCGAGTTTATGGGTAAGTATCTGCGCGACGCATTGAGGTTGAGCGCGGCGCATAGGCGCGACGCAGCGCACATGGACATTCTCCACAGTGCAATTTTGCTCTGGCGCGGCGCATGTAGTGAAATGCGGCGCGTTGGCCTTGCACGCGACGCACAGAGTCAACAGGCCCGAAACACCAAATTCTTGTCATTTCTCTCCCAGAATTACGTTGAAAATACGGCAAGATGATGGAGCTTAGTGAAATGAAGTCGCCTTCACTAAGTGGGCCCGCGGAGGCAAATTTTAGCGCAAGTCTATTTTTAGACATATGGGGCATGGTCCAGGGGTTGCAGTATGTTATTCTTGGAGTATTGGTCATGTTGGTAAAAATAGATGGACCTCTATTTTTGGACCTATAGGTCGAAGTCTATTTTTAGACTGCCTATTCTAAAAATAGGGAAGTCAAATATTATTTACCCTTAATAATATTTGGACTCTAAACTTTAGTTTACTCTCTTGGAGCACTTCAGTTCGAGCTACAGAAGTGGCTCATGCATCTGACAGAGGAATTACGCTATTCCTAGGGGTTTGGTGAGCTCATGCATGGTTGACTTCGGTTAGGACTTCAGTGGCAGAAGTTTGGTGGAGTTGATGAGACAGTTGGTGGAGTTGTGTTCGGTTTAACTTAGTTGAACTAGTTGAGATTAGTTTAACTAGCTAATCAACTAGTAATGAGTGGAGTGAATTAAATATTATTTAAATCATTAATTAGTAACTCATTATTCAACTCAAGAACACATCAGTTCACTACAGTGCATGATCAGTTCAGTGGAGACCAGTGAAAGAGGTAGATGAAAGGGTGGAGTTAGCTATCAGTGGCGACATCAGTTGTGCATGAGATTTGCACCACACTTGGAGAAATTGCCCATGATGATTGCGCTGTCAAGCCAAGGAGATTTGAACCTTGGATCTCTATTTAGACAGGCCATGATTGCGCAATAGAGGCAAGGCAATTGGTGGTGAGTTTTGAACCAGTGACTTGTTCAAAACCAAGCTAGTTTGTGTGTAACTTCATGAGATAGTACTAAGTACTTGTGAGGAGTATTGTACTGATTTTGTTACATGATTTCTCCATTATAATATACACAATAGATGCGGGGTTTTCAGCTATAAGCTTTCCCCATACATACTGTGTTAATGTGTATGATGATTTGATGTGCTATCGCTTGTTTTATTTCCGCATGTGCCGCATGTGTGATGATATGAGTGGAAGAGATTATGTGTTGCATATGAATTCGAATTGATATGTGATCAGGATAATCTCGGTGGATAATTAATCATTATTCAGCAAATTTCTACATGGTATCGGAGCTATTGAAGCAGAGATTGATCATCACAGTGATTACAAACTTATTTCGGTAGAGAGAGTCTGCATGCGGGCCAGGTAGCCTCCGGATTCATCTTTCTTCGAAAAGTGAAAGGTCTGGTAAATGCCCCTTGCAGTCAATCTCTGTGCTAGAAATAATTTGTTCTCACAGATCTAGAGCGGTTGAGCTTTGAAGTGGAATTCGAATTTTGCAGCAGTTTTGTTTTCTTGGTGCCCGTGTTGAAAAAATTTCTTTCAATGGTTTGCGACTCGAATATGCTCTTGAAGACAGTTCGAATTATGTTGCATGGAAGGATCGCATGGAGGCAATATTAGAAGATAATGGTCTGAAGGAGTTTGTAGATACGGATGTCCAAAAGCCCACTGATCCTGCTGAAGTTGAAGCATGGCAAAAGAAGATGGCGAAATGTCGAAGGATCCTGTTGGAGGGCGTCAAGGATCATATTGTATCCAGCTTGCATGGAAAGGCTTCTCCATTTCTAATGTGGAAAGCTTTGACGGATCTATTCCAGAGTAAGAGTGACCAAAGGAAGCTGGCGCTCAAAGATAAGCTCAGGAACATCAAGATGGAGAAGGGCGACAGTATCGACAAATACCTCACGAAGTTCACTCAATGCAGAGATGAACTGGGAAGTGTGGGGGTTACTGTCGATGAAGAGGACATGGTCGACCTGGCTCTCCTTGGTCTTCCGAAGGCTTGGCACTCATATCAAGATAGTGTCAATGGTCGGGAGAAGCTGCCGGGATGGGAGCACCTTTGGGCGGATCTCATGCAAGAGGAGATAAGGAGGACTACTCGAGATGGATCTTCATCAAAGGGAGCTGATGAAGAAAACTGCGCTTTGGTGTCCAAAGCAAAGAAGGGGAAGGGTAAGAAAACCTCTCATTCTGGTGCAAAGGGCAAGAAGCAAGATATGGCGAAAGTGAAGTGTTTTCACTGCCATGATCACGGACATTATGCTACCAATTGTCCAAAGAAGAAGAAAAACAAGCAAGCGGGAAGATCTGCAGATGGAGAAGCTTTGGCTTCACAGTTCGAGCTTGAATTTTCACTGATCGCATGCTTGGCTTCAAGTGTGATGGGATCGGTATGGTTCTTGGACAGCGGTGCGTCATTTCATATGACGGGAGATCGGGATTTGTTCTCAGATCTGGAGGACAAAGATTTGGGTGTGCACATCGAGATGGGCGATGATGGTAGATACGGTGCGACTGGTATCGGTACCATATCCTTTCAGAGGGAGTCTGGTAAACCCTTTGTATTGAGGGATGTCATGCATGTACCTGGATTGAAGAAGAACTTGATCTCTGTGGTGATGTTGGAGGATAAGGGGTATGATGTGGTCTTCAGCGAAGGAAAAGCCTTCCTGCGCAGTAAGACTACTGGAGAGACCCGGAAGATAGGGGTTCGAACCAAAAACCTTTATCAGTTGCAGGTAGATGGCTGCGCAGCTATGGCATGCAAGGCGGGAGAAGTGGTGAGCCGGGATGATGAGGGCGAACTGTGGCACAGGAGATTGGGCCACCTTCACCATGGAGCTTTGAAGATTCTGCAGCAGATTTCTACTGGACTTCCTAAGGGCACTCTTGCGCAGTCAGATCAGTGCAAGGGGTGTACTTTAAGGAAGTATGTGAAAGCCACCTTTCACGAGAAGGATAGTCGCGCCACGACGATCCTTGAGAGAGTTCACACAGACGTGTGTGGTCCTTTCTCAGTTGCTTCGACAGCAAAGCACAGGTATTATGTGATCTTTGTTGATGATTTCTCTCGAAAGTGCTGGATCTTCTTCATGCGGAAGAAGAGCGATACATTCGCGAAGTTCTGTGAGTTTAAAGCACTGGTCGAGAAGGAGTCGGGGAAGAAGGTGATTGCTCTAAGGAGTGATAACGGTGGTGAATTCATCTCGGCTGAATTCAAGGAGTTCTGCAGCGCAGAAGGGATTCGGAGAGAGCTCTTCGCACCCCATAACCCACAGCAGAACGGGGTGGCTGAGCGGAAGAACAGAACGATCGTGGGTGCTGCACGGGCGATGTTGCATGATCAGGGCCTACCCCTTCACTTGTGGGCTGAGGCATGCAATACAACGGTGTATGTGCAGAACCGTTGTCCTCACAAGGTTCTTGGCATGAGTACACCAGAGGAGGCTTATTCTGGCAAGAGGCCTGATATTTCCCATTTGCGGATCTTTGGCTCTCCTGTCTACATGCATGTGACGAAGGATGCAAGAAGGAAGCTGGATCCAACCGCTGAGGTTGGAATATTTGTGGGGTACACTGATACACCTCACAACTATCGGGTGTATTTGTCGGACAGTCGCAAGACTGTTGTGCGACGGGATATAAAATTTCAGGAGGAGAAAGCCATGCAGTGTTCGCTTGAGAGGGAGCTACACTTGCATGCAGATGAGGAGCTGTTAGTTCCTAAGGAGGAGCTTCGGGATGTGGATCAGCCACAAGAGGAGGTTCAGGAGGTGGAAGAAACCACCCAGGCAGCGCCAACCATCAGAGGGCGCATGCGCACTACAGAAGCTGAGCGACTGGCTCGGGATGCAGAGAAGGTTGTAGGACCACCTACAACACGGCGCAGACAGAGAGGCGATCAGCGGTTATTCTTGGATACATAACTCCTGAGTCAGCCAGCATGGCAGGCTCATCTATTTGGGAGAAAATTTGTGAAATATGTGGTAAATGCCATGATCTGAATAATATAATTGATAGTCAGCAGTGCATGGAGATTGTCTAGAGCTTAGGAGAAATAAGTGGTGGTTGGCAGATGGATCTTAAAGTGAAATGATGGCTGGCTGGTGAATGGAAGTGTGGAGAAGTACAAGGAGAGATTTGTCGCCCGTGGCTTCTCACAGATCGAGGGGATCGATTATGAGGAGACCTTTGCACCTGTCGCAAGGTACTCTTCCATACGAACAATCCTAGCTCTCTCAGCGCAGATGGGGTGGCACATCCATCAGATGGATGTGAAGACTGCGTTCCTCAACGGATTCATTGAGGAGGAGGTGTACATAGAGCAGCCTGAAGGTTTCGAGATCTTCAGCAGTGAGTCGCATGTGTGCCGACTCAAGAGAGCACTGTACGGGCTGAAGCAAGCACCTCGTGCTTGGTACACTCGGATAGACAGCTACTTCACCGGGCTTGGATTCTCCAAGAGTGAGGAGGATCCAAACCTGTACCAGATTGTGGTGGAGGGGAAGCTGTTGATCATCGTACTGTATGTAGATGATCTGATTTTGACTGGCGATGAGCAGTTGATACTTTCATGCAAGGAGGATCTTGCACGCGAGTTTGAGATGAAGGACTTGGGCATCCTTCATTATTTCCTGGGATTGGAGATTTGGCAGCGCAGCGGAGGACTGTTTGTTTCTCAGGGCAAGTATGCCCGGGAGATTCTGGAGAGGTTCAACATGCAAGGCTGCAAGCCTGTTGACACTCCTCTTCCTGGTGGTTGGAAGAAGGAGGATGCTACTTCAGCGGAGGTAGTGGATGCCACTGTCTATCGACAGTTGGTGGGGTCGCTTATGTATCTGGTCAATACACGACCCGATATATGCTATGCAGTTAACCAGCTTTCGCAAGCTATGGTTAAGCCTACCAAGCTCTTTTGGAAGGCAGGCAAGCATGTATTGCGCTATATTAGAGGCACATCGGGATATGGTCTATGGTATAGACAGGAGGATGGAGCGAAGCTTTCTGGCTTCACTGATGCAGATTGGGCAGGGAGCCCAACGGACTGGAAGAGCACATCCGGAGGAGTTTTCAGCATTGGGTCGACAGCAGTTTCCTGGTACAGCAGGAAGCAGAGATCCGTGGCACTCAGTTCAGCAGAGGCTGAGTACATGGCAGCTAGCTTGGCTGCATGCGAGGCTATTTGGATGAGGAAGATCCTCGTTGGATTGTTCGAGTTGCATTTGGAGCCTACAGTGATCTACTGTGATAACCAGAGTTGCATTAAACTCTCGGCTAATCCAGTATTTCATGATAGGTCCAAACACATCGACATCAGGTACCATCATATCAGAGATTGTGTTCGGCGGAGAATCATGATGCTTTCATATGTTCCCACGGAGGATCAGGATGCCGACATCCTGACGAAGGCGCTCACCAGGAGCAAGTTCGAATTCCACAGAGGCAGGATAGGGATTGCAGATAATCCATATCTTGCTGAGAGGGAGTGTTGAGAATGCAGCCAGATGATGGAGCTTAGTGAAATGAAGTCGCCTTCACTAAGTGGGCCCGCAGGCAAATTCTGGCGCAAAGTCTATTTTTAGACATATGGAGCATGGTCCAGGGGTTGCAGTATGTTATTCTTGGAGTATTGGTCATATTGGTAAAAATAGATGGACCTCTATTTTTGGACCTATAGGTCGAAGTCTATTTTTAGACTGCCTATCCTAAAAATAGGGAAGTCAAATATTATTTACCCTTAATAATATTTGGACTCTAAACAACAGTTTACTCTCTTGGAGCACTTCAGTTCGAGCTACAAAAGTGGCTCATGCATATGACAGAGGAATCACGTGGTTCCCAAGGGTTTGATGGCATCATGCATGGTTGACTTCAGTTGGACTTCAGTGGCAGAAGTTTGGAGGAGTTAATGAGACAGATAGTGGAGTTGTGTTCTGTTTATTTTAGTTGAACTAGTTGAGATTAATTTAACTAGCTAATCAATTAGTTATGAGTGGAGTGAATTAAATATTATTTAATTCATTAATTAGTAACTCATTATTCAACTCAAGAACACATCAGTTCACTACAGTGCATGATCAGTTCAGTGGAGACCGGTGAAAGAGGTAGATGAAAGGGTGGAGTTAGCTATTAGTGGCGACATCAGTTGTGCATGAGATTTGCACCACACTTGGAGGAATTTCCCATGATGATTGCGCTGTCAAGCCAAGGAGATTCGAACCTTGGATCTCTCATTAGACCAGCCTTGATTGCACAATAGAGGCAGGCAATTAGTGGATGTGTTTTGAACCTGTGACTTGTTCAAAACCAAGCTAGTTTGTGTGTAACTTCATGAGATAGTACTGAGTACTTGTGAGGAGTATTGTACTGAGTTGTTACATGTTTTCTCCATTATAATATACACAATAGCTGTGGGGTTTTCAGCTATAAGCTTTCCCCATACATACTGTGTTAATGTGTATGATTAATTGATGTGCTATCGCTTGTTTTATTTCCGCATGTGTGATGATCTGAGTGGAAGAGATTATGTGTTGCATATGAATTCGAATTTATATGTGATCAGGATAATCTCGGTGGATAATTAATCATTATTCAACAAATTTCTACAAATTCAAATGGATTTGATCTCCTTTGCTCCAAAAATGGTCATTGACGTATGTTTGGTGTAGGTGGAGGTTGCAAAAGGAGAAACGTGCCAGGTTGTGGCTGGCCTGCTGAAATTTTTACCAGTTTCTGAATTGCAAGAGAAAAAGGTTGTGTTGTTGTAAACCTAAAGCCTGCAAAACTGGCTGGGCAGTCTGCTCGTGATGGTCTACCCAAAAACAGGAAACCAGGAAATGAAAATCTTATTCGAAGTACATATGTCCTTCCTGATGGTATCAAACATAAGCGGGGTTTTGTGAAAGATCCAGAAGAGGCTCGGAGATATCTGTCTCTACAAGAGAAAGGAACACTGCTAACAGATTCATAGGAGAATTCAAGGGAGCACGATATTTCTCAAGTTTTTGAGATTATAGAAGATAAAAAGGATGATGCTTCCATCAAAAATGAAGAGTTAAATTTGACTAATGAATGGTTTCTTGTTCCAGAAACGCTTTTTCATCCTGCTAATCTTGGAATGAACCAGACTAGATTGGCAGAATGCATTGTGCAGGCTATTAACGCCTGCCATCCCCATCTTCACCCAATACTTTTTTCAAGCATAATTCTGACTAGTGGGAGCTCACTTTTTCCACACATGAAAGCAAGGCTAGAACAGGAACTGCGGCCTCTTGTTTGTGATGATTATAAAGTAAAAATTGTGACACAAGAAGAGCCAACGTTAGGTGCATGGAGAGGAGGATCATTATTGGCAGCTAGCCCTGAGTTTGAATCTCTGTGTGTGAAAAAGGAAGATTATGAGGAAATTGGATCTGCAAGATGCCGGCGGCGTTTAATGCATTAATTCCAGAATATTTGGATGTGGACAATCTTCTCAAATGATTACTCCTTCGACACAGTTTTCTGCAATTCAGTTTGTATATCTGATATGAGAGGTTCCTTTGTTATGTCACTTGGAGTTTTTGATTTTACTGGGAAACAAAGCACCAAGATGAGGTGTTTCAGACAATTCAGGGCCTCGTCATTTACCTTCGGAGCTATTATTATTTTCAATTTTGAAGGATGAGATGTTTCAGGCTCCAATTTTTACACTCAAATCAGACTTCCATGGTTCTCTTGTATTTGAAGGCATGGTGACAAAGGAAAGGCGTGTGCATGTTTTTACTTATTGTAACCTAGTGCATATGGCTAATGTAAAATGACAAGTTAAAGCACGCCTAAATTTGAAACGTAGATACCAACCATAGCAGAGAAATAGGAGTAGATAGTCTATTTATGACTTCAGTTAATAATTCAAAGGGTCTACGCTCCAGATTTAGTTTTCATTGGTCATTAGAAATTCTTAGCTAGAATAATGCAACGCTATTCTATCTTTAGAGCAGATGGATGATCCTTTTTCTATCTTCATCATTTCGATTAAAACAACTCCCTATTTTTATCGTCTGTTTTCCCACCTGCGAGATTATTTATTGTATTGAAAATCATTTGTAAACGGGGCTGAGTTCTGGAAAACGGGTGGGAGAAATTCCCAACACTTCACTGTACAGTTTTGACAAAGGATTAATGAAAGGATACAACTCTGGTTTATGAGATTCATGTGGCGTAAGTTTGACATATGTTTCTTCTTCCGGTTTCATATGTCTCTTGTTATGTTTTACAGTTCATTCATAATCATTTCCAGTTGAATGCTTTTAAGTAGGAAAGGTAGAATTCAATTTATTACTCTGCCTTGGGAAAGTGTTCATGTTTTTGTGTATCTTCTTCTGTTTGGTAAGGATTCATTATATATGCCCTTATCAACCTCTCGACAGTCTTTCCACTCCATATTATTCCAAATTGATTTTTAAACTCCCTTCCTATATTGCCTCATGAAAAAATCTGTGTCTTTGATTTAATTTCTCTGCTCGAGCTGCTCTTTGTCCCATACAGCCCAAAAACCCAGCCATTCATCAATCTCTCTTTCATATTTATTTACTAGCCTAAAATTAGTATCAATAGCCTATTGGACATATTTTGCTGAGATAGACCCGGAGAGAGCCCTCTCCTGTCCTCGTAGGGCTAGCTACGAGGCTGAGCTTGGTTTGATGTTACCTTGAAATCCTGCTTTCCAAATCGGCTGAGACGATTCGAGCAGCACTAACGGGGAGCTGTTCCAACCTTGGCTATGGTACAAACCGGGGAGGCTTATGCCTGGTTCCAAAAGTGGGAAAAAGGACAGAGATTCCTTGATATTTCCTGGGTGTTGTGGGAACTTTCAATGCTTGCTGGTTATACTAGTTCAGCAGAGGGTGTTGGTCACACATGAAGTAATAAATAATAAATAATATAATGTAATATAATTAAATACTTAACTTCGGGATGAAGTTCCTTGAAGAGGGGGAGTATGTAATGTCCCCTAATAATTATAAAATAATAAATAATATAATATAATATAATAAATAAGTAAATAAATAATAAGTCAAGAGAATAATAAAAATAATAAATAAAATAGTAAACAATAACTGGAATTCTAAATAAAATAATAAATAATAAAATGGAGTCCTAAACAATAAATAAATAAGTGAAGTTAATAGTTAATTAGGAAAGAGTTAATTAACAAGAGTAAAAAGGAATAAATTAAGAAAGAGTTTAACTAACAAACTATAAAAATAAGTAAAGTTAACGACAATTAAGTTAAACTAAGAGAAACACTAAATTAAGTAAAGTTAACAACAAGTAAGTTAAACAAAGAGAACACCAAATTAAGCAAAACTTAAATAAATAAAAGTTGCATATTGACAAAGTGAATGTGTGCATGTGGTTCCCATTCCATTGTTTGGTCTATTTAATAGAAATTGAGGAAGATTCATGGATCATTCTTTCATCCATTCTCTGGAGAGAAAGGTATTGTGAGGCAAAGGATACCCTAGTAGTAGTATGTTGATTGAGGGTCGAGGGTGGCTAGCTATGGAAAGATTGCGTGCCTCTGAGCCTATGGTTGGGTGGAGAGTTGTCCCCAAAACTTTGTTGCGGTCAACAAGATTCAGATAGCGTTCAAATTTTGAGTCTCAAGTAAGGAATATCGCCATTACAGGTAAGTCTTCTTTCTCATGTTTCTGAAAAATTCTATGATGATTGGTTAAACAGTTTTTTTGTGTTGATAATAAGTTGCATGTTAAAATTGGGGTTGTTACACATAACCTTAGCATAAAAATGATCACCTTTTAGTTCATCTCTTAATGAAAAATGAATACTCTTAGGATATGAAGCACCTTATACTTCAACATTTTCCTTAATCTTCAAATAACAATGCTGACTTCAGTTAAATAATATGTCCTCTGCTCCTTTGTATAAATTTGCAGGAAATTACTACCCTTAAAAGACTGCTTTTTCTGTAAAAACCATAGCTTTTAAAAATGATAGTTTCCTTTCATAGAAAGAATAACTAATGCGTTTTTTATTCTTAATAGAACTCATGACCATAATACTCTGTCTATGACCTTGGAAAGGAAATGATGGTTAAAGAATAAGACTCTTTTTCAAATGGGAACCTATGGCTTCAACCATTGAAAGTAGTTGAAAGACATGTTTATAAGAGACTTTACCCTATCAAACTTGTAGCAGAAACATAGTATTGGACTCAAAACTCCTTTTGAATTTTATTTAAAAAGTGACAAAGTCTCATACAATTTAATCCTCCAAGGTTCTTCACCATAAGCTAGGAGATAGAAGAGGATCAAAGACGAGACTTTACAAATGACAACCATACTTCGTTTTTTTTTTGAAAAAAATGTAGTGCTAACAATTTCAAAACATAAAATTGTATTGCATTAGAATCCTTATTCAAAAAAATATTTAAAAATAATTCTTCGACACCAACCCCACCCCCCATTTGATCACGTGGTGCAGTAACAACCACATCACCATCCAATTTTGCATGTAGAAGAAGAAGAGGTGGTAGAAAATGTAGAAGAAATGGATGGAGACGATGACAGTAAAGAAGATCCTCTTGTATTTCCCATTTAAGATACTGATGTTAGTGTGCATATGAAGATAATCCATCCATATTTCATTCCCAACTACCATGGTATGAAGTCAGAGGATCCAAAAACCTTTCACTTTGAATTTGAAATACTTTGTAGATCTTATGGCTACTTATCACACACTCAAAAATTGAGATTGTTTCCTGCAACATTGAATAATAGAGCTCTTAAATGGTTCATGAGTTTAGGTACTAATTCAATAAGATCATGGAATGATATGAAAAATATATTTCTAGAAAAATATAAAGATAATGATCTTAAAGAAGAAATTTTTAGAATGAATCAAGAAGAAGATGAGAGCCTTGAGGATCTAATAGAGAGATTCATGTATATTATTAAGAGGGAAAAATTACATCATTTAGGATTCGACACACTAAAAACCATCTTACTTAGAACAATTAGGGATGAGTGGATTGATCTACTTGATCTCATGAGTAAAGGAGATGTATACCAGTTATCATTTGAAGAAATTTGTGAAACATGCAATCGCATATCAAGATGAGGGGCAAGAGTATGTAAATCAACATCAACATTGGTAAGTCAAGATGAACTTGGAAATTTGGTTGATAAATTTAAAGTAGAAATTATTAGCAATCTAAGTGAACAAGTAGAAATGTTAAGAATGAAAAATGAGAAAAAAGAAGATGTTGATATTTGTGTTATCCGTGCAGAATCATATGCTACTAAATATTGTCCATCATTACCAAGGTTTAAGGAATTGTACCAAGAGGAAAATGGAGCAAATAAATCACCAAAGAAGATATGTTATGTAGCTCCAAGAAGACCATGGGAGCCTAGTCAAATTCATATGATGCAAGGACCTACTTCACAATTTCACGCTTATTCACATCCATCTCAAAGTAATCGAAACACACTCTTTCCTTGGAAACCTTGGCCATCTCAACCCCAAAACCAATATTGGCAACAAGGTTGGAAAGAAATTTATGACAGAAATCCACAATATCCTCAATATTTTCCTCAATATCCTCCATACCCAACACCATGCTATCTCTACCATCCACCTCCACCACAACTACAACCTGAGCCACATCCATCTCATATATCCACTCCCACTCAACTACATGTTCCACCATTTCCAAATCCATACAAAGAAGTAACTTAGCCCACTTACAATGTTGAGGTACACAAATTCCAAACATATCCTCTTTATCTAAGTGGTATCCAACTTAGCTCAGGAAGAGTATTGCAAAAAAGTGATTCTCCTGATGTCATTGAAGGAAAAAATTTAGTAAAACAAGATTCAAATTAGAAGATGGAAGAATCATGGGTTGCACTTGACAAAGAGCAAAAATTAGAATCAGATATTGAGAAAGTTTTCTCATGTTTACCATCATATCGTCCACGTGTTCAAGAGAATAATCAACAAAAAGAGGAAGATTTGAATTTCATGGTAGAAAAATACATGAACAATGATCTCAATAAGAAAGAAAACCTAGGGCATCAAAGCTATATTGAAATATGGTTCCAAACAATCATTAAGTTGCAGAAACACACTCTTATTCAACATTACTTGATACAATCACAGTCAAAGAAATTCATCTCTCATATTCAGGTACATGTCAAAGCATGTCTTTCAAGTGTACACATGATTTTATCTGTCATCTTGATGTGCACATGGCTCCATTGGACGTATTCCTATACTTGAAAGAGATTTTGTTTTCTCAAGTAGAGAAGGATAGAAAAAATTAAAAAAATGGAAAAAGAGAAAAAACTAAAATAAAAATAAAATCTCAAGTGAAAACCTCTTTTGAGGCATCTGATATTGGATTTCTGATTTAAAACCTCCATGAGGCAGTCAATGAGTTGAAAAGAAAAGAGAAAATAAGAAAAAAAAATCTGAGGTGAAAACCTCCTTTGAGGCACCTAGGAAGACCTACTAGTTCAAAATCTCATTGAGGCAACTATTAGGCCTAAGAAAATAGAAAAAATAAATGAAAAAATGAAACAATTTCTCCATGTATCTCTCTCTAATGAATGCAGGTGCTCTCCAACTTTTGCAAGCAACAAAAGCAAGTTGGCACCAAAAAAGAAAAAAATGGTCAAAAATTTAGTCGAAGGAAGTCAAACTTGGACTTTCTCCTCCTTTTCCCAAATGATCCAAAAGGACCAAGGTAGTGTCAATCCATCACCCTCATCCATTTCCAACATCCGCCCATCATTTCCAAGCTTTTATCATTCATTGTCCTCGATGTCCTAAACTGCTACAGGAAGTCCTGTTTTTTAGCAGAATATTGTTTTTATTATATATTTAAAACCATGCATCCATTTTCTGATTTGTTTCATGTGTATATGCATATGGATAATGGAAAAATTCTCAAGAAATTTCAACAAATTCCGGGGCACAATTTGTGAGAAATCGACATCCATCACCTACAACTGCTTTTTATTTTTCTAGAGATTCATGCATCCAATGGCTGAGATGTTTTATGGGGAGTTGCATAAGGATTATGGTAACATGATAAAATAATTTAAGGTAAATCAGGTCTACCATTTGATAGATATGGATAAAATAATTATGCTACAAGGGGTTTTCCTAAACTGCTATAGGAAATCCTGTAACTACTACATGATGTTACAACGAGCTACAAGGAGGTAGATCAAAGACAAAGAACAGTAATTAAGGGTCTTGTGGTCTAAAAAAATAATTAATAATGTATTACCACCATTACCCATCATCCTCTCATCACTCCATCTCACTCAAAGATATTTTCCACTCAAACCCTTCACTTTGTCCCATCTGTAAGAAGAAAAAATTCTACAAAAACATAGATTTATTTCACATCATTCTTCCAAGACCACACTACTCCTTAATCTTACCACACTCTCCCTCATAACCCCATGCATATTTGAAGTCAAACAAATACAATTAAGGCCTTCTATAAGAAGGAAACATGTTCCTCTAGCAAACATGTGTAATCACCAGAAAGCACTATAAGTGGTTTTATCGTTCATCCAAGAAGACATGAAAATTTGTGAGGTGACTATGAAGAGGCTATGACACTCCAAAAGGGCATTTAACCAACACCAACAACCTAGACATAAGAGAGTAACCTACAAACATACAACAAAGTTATCAGTAAATATATAATCAAATTCTTAAGACATGCACTAGGAAAAAAAAAGAGTCAACTCCCTCTGATATCATGATGTATATGGATGAGCTCCAACATGCAAGCATCAAGTCAATCATCAACTGCAATGCTCGTATCATGAGAATAATAACAGTATAATTTTATTTAGGGATGTGAAGTAGAAAAAACAACAACAACAAAAAAACCCTAGAAGATCTTGAGATTCAAGGCTGTCAGCAATAAGACCTCCAACAGATTATCACATGCAACTTCAGGATCATTAGTAGTAGCTTCAGAACCTCCAAAGGTAGCTTCAAAATTCATATCAACAGCCTCAACATCACCTGCAAAAACACATCAAGGGTAAGGCTCAGGTATGCAACTCTCTAACCTCACCCTTCAAATCTATTCTAGCTTAAGAAAACATTAAAAGTCTGAGAAGGAAAGGTTTTTTATAGCCAAAATCAGTAGTAGTGCAACCTCGACCTTATCTAGCAGTTAGCTTCACTTTTCCACCAAGACATACACACATGTGGGAGAGGAAAAAGACAAAAATGAAGAGGACTTGAGAACTTGGGTGGTACACGGTTGGTTGCGATTGAAGACAAGGAGTGTCAAGGGGTAAATGAGGGCCAACTCAGTTAACAAAAAAACACATTGAGTTTATTTTTCATGCAATGAATACAAAAAAAAAAGAGAAAAGAGAGGAAAAAAAAAAAAAGGTGGACCCACAACCTCTTGGTATGCAAATAATAGCTGCTACAGGATAAATAGAGTTTCTATAGCCACAAAAGTTGCTACAAGAAAAAAATATTTGCTACAGGAAGGAAATATTTGCTACAGGAAGTTAATGGAGGGTTGCAAGAGAAAATTTTTGCTACTAGGGTGTTGGAAAATGATTAATTAATTGTTAAAAGGTAGAAAAAAATAGAGTTGCGAAGGATTTGCTACAGACATTGTGGGATGCATAATGGTAAATTCTCCAAGGGTGAAAGGTATCCAAGTTAGTATATTAGTTTCACGTCATTCCTTTCTTTTTCTTTAGGTTATTCACCATCATTTCACCCTCTATAAGAAGAAAGTGCTATGTGTTAAGTGTTTTCATTTCAGAATTTAATGAGCAAAGAGAATTCATATTGCTAGTAAAGGGTGTTCATACAAATTTAATGAGTGGTATGATGTATCATGGCTAAGAATCCAAAATTCACTCTTGCAATTGAAAACTGAGGTCACCAGTGTCAAAATTATTTAGTTTTCAGAGTTGTTAGAGGAAAATTTAGAGCTGCTACAGGAAGTAGCATCCCCTATTTTCCACCAGATTTCTTGTTTTTTTCTCTTGAGAGATGTTTTACAAAGGCTGGAAGGCAAAGGCATTGGGGGATAACTTCAGGTGTGTTGTGGGAGGTATCAAAGACACATAAAATCCTATAAATTAAAAAATGAGTGGTACAAACGAGGCACTGAATTTGCACATAAAATTCACAGAATTCATAGATGAAAATATGGGGGGGAGGATTTAGCAGGAGAAAACCCATCATCATATAGAGAATCCATCAACGTCCTAAAGTGTTTACCATTTTCTAAAATTGCAGAAAAATGGGTTTCTTTGAAAGGATAAGGGGGTATGATGATGAGGTTGCACTTGAGGTTGCAATCAATTTACAAGATCCAAGTGGAAAAGAACATGAACCAAAAGCAAGGTGTTACCCTAAAAATAGGAACCATTACAGCTGTGGAATCACCTAAGAGAAAGAAGTAGAATGAACCTACATTAGAAGTGCGATGGGAAATTGAGATAGGGGAAGAAATGAAAATAAAATAATAGCAAGAAGAGCAGTAGGAGGAGAAACACATGGACCAATAAACAGAGAATGAAATAGTCCAACATACATGAGGAACCACAAGGCAAGGAGGATGGATAGGTTTCTCAGAGGATGAGCAACCGTTTTAGTAGGGGGGTATGATGGGCCTCTAAATTAGACATAAATTGAGTCCCATATAAACTTTATTAGGCACATAAAGGCTATTAAATATCTCCTTCTACACTTAATAATGTTTTTAAAGATTTAACATGTTCTTATGAAGGTTTAGATATAATTGCATATTTGTGCCTAATATTATTTATTTTTGAAGAATATTGTGAGAATGTTGGACAGATTACGAAGATTCAAAGAAGGAGATAATTTAGTGACTTGCTCCCTACTACAGAAGGATCAATATTGGATAATAAATGAATAAAATATCATGAAATTATTGAGAGATTCTGGAACTCCAATGATTGAGAAAATCTAGGAATGTGTTCCCTGCCATTTAATGCAAACTCCTAGTGTTGGGAACTAGATCTACTATTTTGAGGGATTTTGGAGGAGAAATCTTCCTCCTTTAAAGGAGAATGCTTCCTCATTATTTTTTATAAGTATCAATTCGAATTTTCCTCTAGAGGCATGTATTATTTAGTCTTATTGTGGGGAAAACTTGTTGTTTAGCAACTCGACTTTCTTTTCTTGCAGTGATGTACTTGGATTGATTCAGTAATGAAGATTGGTGCCATTTTCAGATTCTAAGGCTTGGTTTATTCCATAGGAATCTGATTATCCTTGGGCTTGGCCATCCCAGGAGCCTCAGATTCCTCTTGAACAATTTATTTCTGTTCTTTTCACTTCTTATTCACATGCATCTCTCATTTCTGTTTTGCATATTTCTGTCTTTAGTATTGTTTCTTTTTGTGTTGGAGGATTGAGTTAAATAATTGAAGTGAGTTATTCTGCAAGTTTCTTACAGATTCAAAATAATTATTCATCCATTGAATAACTTTGGAAGGTCATCTTAATCATTAAGCTACTTGGATTTGGTTACTAGTTCATGAATATAGGATTTCTGGAAATGCCTTGTAGCGAAATAATAGTAAATTTATTATATTTTTTAGAATGGTTTAATGAGATTCATTTGAATTTATTCCAATTGGATTAGGTCATAATGATTTTAAAGTTAATAAAAAGATTCACCCCATTTCATTTTCACTTGATTAGGTTAGGCATTAGATAGATTAACTAGCTCACTAGTTCTTGAATTTCCAAATTTTAGAGGAGTAATTTTCTATTATTTTTTAGAACGTGTGAACAAGGTTATTTTGGAGTGATTCCACTTGGAATGGACACCTAATGCATCCTAATTACTAAAAAAATTGTCCTATACCATTTTCATTTGATTTAGTTAGTCATTCGGTGTGTTATCTCTAAAACATAACTTCCTGTAGCAAAAACAAAACTTCCTGTAACAAAACAAAACTTCCTCTAGCACTCTTGTAGCACGTGTAAACTTGACCACATTTGCTCTCAAATATTGGGTTTTTTTCTCTTAGGCTTGAATCATGACACCTAGGATCTAAATCCATGATTGAGGAAGTATAAAAACCACTTAGGACATGTATTTTTACAAAGTAGATTAGGCCTATTTATTTGAATTCATGCTCTTAGGATTTCAATTACAAATTGTTGTTCTTGCCTAGGATTAATTTGTTTTCAAAGCATAACTTCCATTTTTGCAATTAATTTAGGATTTGATTTATGAAATTCACTCCATTACATCAAATCCAAAAAATAAGGACACATTGTATGATGCACATATAGTGTCAATACCTCTTAAGTTTGTATGAATCCTGAGTTGATAATTAAAGTTGGTAGCCTTGGGAGTTGCAAAATTATTGTTGCAATAACGAGGCTCATCGAAATTATTTGTCCCTTGCTAGCCATATACCCCTCCAAAAAAATCAAGGCCAAGCCTTGTGACTCACAATAGAATTGTCATGACACCAATGTTCAAAACACTTCCGCAAGAAATCCTTATTCCATTGATTTTTTTGTGACTAGTCAATTGTGATATTTATTTCCAAACTAAATTAACTAAATGAGAAAGGACAAAAAATGATACAATGTTTAAATAGCAGACATAAAACCCTTGGAAAATGTACTTCATGTAATTCCAAGCTGTCAATACTTAGGTCAACATAGATGCTACTAGAAGTGGACTTTGAAAGGCTTTGAGTAATTTTAGTAGATTAATTGATGCTTGTATAACTGATATCAGGTCAATATACATATAAATAGAGGTATAAAAATTCCATGGAGGAATTACTTAAATGTTGAGAAATAGGCTTCAACCTTATTTTATGAATTCAGGAAAAAGAAACCTTAGTTTGTGAATCAAAAAATTTCCCTAAGTCATTCCTTTAACAACAGTATGACCAAAATTCAATCTAAAATGAATATTTTATGAGATCATTGGATCTAATGTTTTATGATCTGTAAATTAAAAAAAATTTGAACATTTGTAGGATAGAGATGTAAGTAATGGGTAAGTATAAAAACCTGGATTATGATGAAAAGGATTGGTGTAATGAGTGTAAGATGCACACATTATAGACATTTCTGGTTATTGCTCGAGGCATTGTAATTGGAGTGGTAAGCACTTTCTTCCTTCTTCACCCTGGGAATTGTATCTTCCCTTCTTGGAAACTCCATTGCACATGTTTTAATTAAGGACGTGCATAGCCCATGCTTTGATAGTGTTCTAAGAAGGACCGACTCGGGTCTTCTTAACTTTTTCACGTCACCTCTCTCATTCATTTACCCCAACCAAATCTCATTGCTTCATTTTATTTTCCTTGTTCAAATGATATAATTCAAACTATTCAATGCACTCTGCCTCCTTTACAGGAATTGGTATGGGGTCAATTATGCTACGTGGTCATTTTGAAAAGGATATGAAATAGGATATTGACTTGGAAGGAACACTACTAGCTGTAATATTGGGGGTTCCACCTATTCCTTCCCTCGTGGCACTGGATATATCCCATCTAACTGGGGGAAGCGCTTAGGTTAATTGAATATGCTACAAAGTCATTTGAAAAGGATAGTTCATCATGGGCCACATTAATTTCCTCATAGTAGACCTGACTATATTAAATAGTAAAACCTAGAAAAAGATCCAATCTTTAACTTTGTTTACGATTCCTTACCCAAACTAGAGGAGACAAATGAGGAGTTTTTTCTATAAACCAGATGGGGCATAAATGCATATAACTAATATTAAAATTCATTATGCTCATTTGAAATATTGGATAAGAAAAATATTGTTGGCTCCAACTTCTATAAGCTATCCCCTTTCTAATCTCAAGAATCAAGCTCTTACATAGTTCTAGGAGGTTCATTCCCTACTGCTGGCTTGCGGTTGAGATAACGAATGACTGCATCTTCAACCCATGATTGAATGTAGAAGTCGGACTTGCTCTCCTTCTCAACATTCTAGCTTTCTCCCCCAACAACAAGCTTTAAATCCCCATGTGAGGCTATCAAAGAATTTATAAACTCCACTGGAGATTGACTAAAGCCCAGATAAAATGTTCTTTTGCAACGATGCTCGTGAATATTTTTAATTTCTTTACAAATTTCTTCATCACATGCATCAATGTCCTTGCGCTTCTCAATATTATCTAAAAACACACTCATTTCCTTCTGCAATGGGAAAGGAACATCCACTAAAACATCATAGAAAGCATGGAAAACATGATTGTTTCCTGAAAATCTGATCTTACGCTCTAAGTGGATGGGCTACAGAGGATAGAGATGCTGAGAAAGTTTCTGGGATATAAAATAAAAATTAATATTCTCACCCCTGTAAAATAAAACTTAATCTTCTCACCCCTGAAAATCCTCTGCAATGGTGGATCACAGTTAATGACCGATGGAATAGAATAATGTTGAAGCTTCTTAGCTTTCACATACTACCAAATTCAAGAAATGATTCTCGGTCTTTTAATCACCTCAATGCTAATATGTTCAGTCAAGGCAGGCGAGAGCTTGAATTCTCCGAAACATAATTAATTTCCAATCGAATAGATGCAGTGAATTCCTTTCTACCCTTCCGCTTTATCTCAAACCCTTCCACAAGAGTCAGTGATCTAACATTATCCAAAACAATGACAAGGTTATTAGGATACAGACTAGGATCCAAATTGGTTGTGATTCTCTTAAATAAAGATGAAAACTTGCGAAACGATGAATTTTGTTTCTTTGGAATAGTGTCGATAGAAGCAGAAGCATCTGTCTCTATGCCATACTCTAGAATCCTTCCAAGAATTCGCAGGGTCTAGGATGGACTATCTTTGCCTCTTTTTCTTACCTTTCTATCTTGTGACGTTTCACCTTATTTTCATTACCTTGCCATTTCATCGATTATGATGATGTATCATGTATTTTTTATGACTAACTGAGGATGAATGTTTGGAGAATTTATTTGGTCTTTTGTTGTCTTTCCAGATGATATTTGTAGCACAAAATATCTAGAGCATGAGGCGTACAGGAGCAGTTAAAGGTGTGTTGTTACAATGAGCCGTTACACCATGCTGTTACAGACCCGCTGACAAACTGCTGTTATAGTTGTACCACTGATTGGATATCGTCAACTTCTGATGTTGACATGTCCTCTAGTTTTTACGCTACAACTGTGATCTACCACGATAGCTTTATAAGTTATTACGTATTTTATTTTTGGATAACAGTCTTTAGGTGGTTTTGATTGTAATATATAATCTTCCAGTCATACTTTTCATTAAGAAGTGGTTGCAACCATATTTATTCTATTTTGATAAGCATGAGAATCATAAGATTCTCATGAATGATCCATCCCTCATTTTTCTAAAGATGTAACCACTATATAATTCTCGACCCTTGAGGTCGAAAGGTTAGCAGAGAACAATATTACTTTGGCTCTGTAATTTTGGTCACATTAATACAAGTTATCCTGTTGTTGTTGTTACATGAATTATCTAGTTTAGTTTCCATTAAGTTCTTTCTCTTCTTGTGCCCTGCTAGGGAGGAAGGGCCCTCCTCAATAGCAGGGATTGCAGCAGTTAAGCTATCTATGTGTATATATTTCTATTTACTTTATGTATCAACAGAAGTGTTGTTGCTGCAGTTTTAGCTATGAATAGATCTGCTTCAATTCCAATATTATATATGATGTTACACATGTGGGATTAGAGATACTAGCTGGGTAATTTTTTTGTGGTGCGCTAGGTACATATTAATTGAGGTATGATCACAGTCCTGTAGATCATTTTATTTCTGCATGAGTGATTCTTTCCAGCATTTACTTCAGAAACGATTTCCTTTATTTGGATTTGCTTCTGGTTTGATCTATCGGCACAGATAATGCGATTGTCATTGAAATAAAAGACGTCCCTGGATTGATAATTTATGTGTACTATTTTAGTCATTTAACCGTAATTAATACAACCCAACATTTTGGCGCCATTGTTGGGGATGGCAATGACGATCCAATCAACCAAATTTGTTTGTTAGATGATAGAATGTACCTAGTCTGAAATTGCTGGGTGGTAAGACGAGAGGTAAAAACCTCCGCATTTCTCTAACATACTTGGGCGGGCTCACCATTGCTACATTGGGGCACTTAAAGGTGAAATTTATGTGTTTTTTTAGTGTGTCTCCAGCAACACAATTGTCGGGTGGTAAGACGAGAGGTAAGAACCTGCGCATCGCTCTAACATACTTGAGTGGGCTCACCAATGTCTCGCTGGGACACTTAGAGATGTGAATTTTTAGGTGTTTCTTTAGGGTGTCTCCAGTTATACAGTTGCTAGGCGGTAAGACGAGAGGTAAGAACTTGTGCATCGCTCTAACGTACCTGGGCCGGATCACCACTGTAGAAACTGAAGCACTTGTAGGATGAATTGATACACACAGGATCCATGTGTGTCAGTAGGACGATAGCAAATTCCACAAACACCCCCCACTCTACTAACTACAAGAAATATGTGTTGTAAAAATGAAAATCAAAGTGCAGGCTTGGGAAGAAATAAATTCTTTGGAGATATGATCTCAAAATAAGAAAAGTCTACTTCATACAGAGATAATAGGAAGATAGGTCCACATAAAATGACTACTATATCGAAGCCTGAGGCATCAGTGCCTTTCGTGTCTGGGCCTCACCACCCTTCGAACAACATATCCACTCCTGACATCAAGACTATAGATCTAAAACAATAGTGGAAAATCATTGATCATGATCTGAGAATTGAAGGACAAGGGGAGAACAGTGGGGAGCATCAGGGACTTGAGGAACAACATTTAGTTGGTCATCATTTGGACGCTGGTAGTTGAGTCAAACATCTGGTCCTGTAATAGCCTGATCCTTTTATTTATCAATCTCATGCATCCTCTGAGGTCAATTCATCCCATCAGGAAGAATCAGTAATGGGGGACGAAAATGTCAAGAAAGATAGCTCTGTTACTTTTGAATTCCCGATAGTAGTGACATGGGATGGGGCTCCTATGAAAAACATTCCTTTTTCATCCCTACCATCCTTTCAAGGGATGGTTGTTGAAGATCTTGATACCTTTTTGTTCGAATTCGATGTGTTGTGTAGAGGTTATGACTACACTTCAGACACCTAGATGCTGAAATTATTTCTTGCTACTCTGAAAGGAGCAGCATTAAGATGGTTCATGAGACTAGGTGCTGACACAATTCAAACCTGGAATGACACGAGGAAGGCCTTTCTCTTTAAATATCAGGATTACTGTCAAACTAGGGATTTTAAGGAAGAGATCTTCAGAATTGCACATAAGGAGGAGGAGAGCTTGGAATACTATATGGAGAGATTCCATTACAATTTACAAAGGTATAAGTTCAGTAACTTAGCCCCATAAATTTTGAAACCAATATTCTTACGAGGTATAAGAGATGACTGTCTAGAGCATTTGAATCTATTGAGAAAAGGAGAAATATCGCAAGAACCACTTGAATAAATAATGAAGCTTTTCCTATGGAGCTCAAGAGGAACAATCAAAGAGAGAAGTTTAGTTTGGGACCCTTCAGTCTAGATACAGAAGTCCACAAGTGGAGGAGTAACCAGAGCAAAGATCAGAAATATATTTGAGGATTTTAAAACCGACCTCCTTAGCATTCTCTCTGCCCGGATCACTACGGTACAAGTTAAGAAAGCACAAGCAGAAACTGAAGTAGCCTTAGCAATATTCTGTCCCTAATGCAAAAATAAACATTTTGAAATATAATTTGGACTGAGTAGCATCAGCCTATGCAACATTTTCGAATTGGCACATTCTACAAATTAATGTCATGAATTGCCCAGAATGAAGGTTGTACTTCAAGAATAAAGCGAGGATGTCTAGTCTTCCTATTTCATCGAATCAAAGAGGCCATGGCAGCCACTACCTATAGGTATGCCTCCATATTTTTCCTCTTTTTATCCTTGGAATAATGTTTATAATAGTCAGCAATATCCATGGCAGTATCCTGCTCCTCCCTCAACATAATTTCCTTCACCATGGAACCAATGGACTTCCCCTTGACCAATGCAATATCCTCCATCGCAACCTCATCCTTGGAGTCAGAATTGGAGAGGTAATGACCAAGGTTCAATACCCCCTGCACTACCAATGCAACAAAAAATACAACTTCCTTCTCTTTAAAATCCTACACCTTCTGTCTGACCCTAATTACCTGTGAAACCTAACCCCAATCCAAATAATAAGGCAGCTCAGAGCATAGACACTCCAGTTACCTTCCAGACTTATCTTATTACTCCCATTGGACTAAAAAAGGTTCATCTTCTATCAGGGAAAGTAATTAGACCTGAACATACTCCCATTATTACCAAAGAAGAATGTGAGTCACCTAGAAAGGATATGGTCGATTCCGAGACAACTGTTACACATGTAACAACTAATACAACACCTATTGTTACACCTATAGTAGCCAGATCGGGAAGGTTTTCTGTTTCTACATTAGCCAACTCAAGCAAGGCTAGTGCATTTGTGACAAATGACTCAACTGTTAAGATTCAGGATCCTCCATACCCTCAATGATTAATTGAAACTGGGCCAACCTCACAATATGAATCTGAGTTCCTCAAGGAATTGCAAAATTTGTATGTGTGGATTCCACTATTACAGGTTCTTAAGGAAGTACCTATCTATGCTAAAACAATGAGGGATATTTGTGTCAAAAAGTCTGGAAGAAAACCGAAAGACCCTGCTACTATCCATGTCATGAGGAAACTATCCGATATTATGATTGATCAGCCTTTGTTGACTAAATATAATGACCCAGGGAATCCTACAGTGACTTTTCATATTGATGACCAACCCATAACCAACACTTTGATTGATTTGGGGGCAGCCATTAATATCATGAACAAATACCTCTTTATCTCTGTAGGACTTCATGGACTTATACCTGCACCCACAGTGCTTGAATTAGCATATAGGTCCCATGTCAAGCCCAAGGGAATGATAGAAGATGTGATTATCATTGTGGCTTCTTGAAATTATTCAGTTTATTTTCTCATTTTACAAACCAAATCCAACCTGGGGGTCATCCTTTAATCTTGGGAAGACCGTGGCTAGCCACTGCAGACGCATATATCGGGTGTAGGTCCAGATATATGGTGATCTCAGATGGGCAGGCCACTCATAACTTGAACCTTTATCCACCAAAACAACCTCATATGGATTTGAGTAGTCCCTGGTGGGACGAATTTGAACCTGAATATGATCTTTCCCTACCTCTCCTCACACTTGGAAAAGCACAATACTTTAAGGATGAAACAGAGGATGATATCATTAATGGTTTTATTATAAATTCACTCTCTGTTTCCTCCATTAGAGATCTGGGGGAAGAATATGAGGTATATGATGTAATAATTGAACATTTGAAAACTACTCCACATACTACCAACAGTCCCGTTGAAATTGAGCCTGGGAAACATTTAAACATTAATCCTACCTTGACGGCTGAACAAAACAAATTGCTGATACAACTGTTACAGAAATATAAAAATGCATTTTCATGGGACTATACTGATATGAAAGGAATCCATCCTGGCCTATGCACTTACTGAATTTACCTTAAATAGGACTGAAAAATAGTTATACAACCGTAGCATCGAATGAACCCCACACTTAAGGAGATAGTGAAAGAAGAATTGTAGAAAATCCTTAACGCTAATTTGATCTATGCCATTTCTGAAAGCCAGTGGGTGTCTCCGCTTTTCATAGTTCTGAAAAATAACGACAAGTGGAGGGTCTATGTAGAATATAGATAGCTTAACAAGGTCACTCAAAAGGACCATTTCCCTTTACCATTCATTGATCAGGTCCTGGATACTCTCTCTAGGAATTTTTTTTTTTCATTCCTGGATGGGTTCAATGGCTATAATCAAGTACATATTTCCCCATAAGACCAAGACAAGACAACCATCACTTGCCCATGGGGTACTTTTGCATACAGAGTCCTTAGTTTTGGCCTCTGTAATGCACCAATAACTTTTTAGAGGGAAATATTGGGTATTTTTTCTGACCACCTGAATGACTGTCTTGAAATTTTTATGGATGATTTTACACCCTACGGGGACGCCTTTGAGACAACATTAGTTAATTTGAAAAAGGTGCTAAAACGTTGTGAACAAAATAATGTTGCTCTGAGCACGGAGAAATGAAACATGATGATGACCGAGGAATTGTGCTGGGACATTTCATTTCGGAAGATGGAATCTAGGTAGATCCTATAAAAATTGAGATAATCTCGAAAATCCCAAATCCTAAGACTCCAAAAGAGGTACTTAGTTTTTTGGGACATGCAAGGTACTACAGGAGATTTATAGAAATTTTTTCAAAGATTACATCTCCTCCGCTTTCTTTACTCATGAACGATGTAGAATTTCTATGGACAGGAAAGTGTGAGAAAGCCTTTATGAAGTTAAAGAAATGTGCAACAACAACACCTGTTTTACGAGGACAAAACTAGAGATTTCCATTCCATATCGCTATGGATGCATCTGACATAACTGTGGGTGTTGTTTTGGGGCAACTGGAGGAAAAGAAACCTTATGCCATTTATTACATCAATAAGAATTTAACTCCAGTAGAACTCAACTACACAGTGACTGAGAAGGAATTCCTAGCAGTAGTGCATGCTATCAAAAAATTTCGGCACTACATCACCGGGTATCAAGTAATTGTACACACTAACCATGATGCAATTTGATTTTTAATGAACAAACCTGTTACTAATGGTAGAGTTACATGATGGATATTGCTGCTACAGGAATTTGATATCACTATTTTAGATAAACCCAGAAAAGATAATCTGGTTTCTGATTTTCTTTCTAGATTAACTATAAGTGATGATTGCACTCCCACTGAGGATTCTTTTCTAGATGAATATCCTTTTTCCATCTCTAATCACTCACCATGGTATGCAGATATAGCCAATTATCTTGCTGCAGGAAAATTTCCATACCATTTATCTTCCAGAGAAAAGAGGAATATTATACAATAGAGTGCTACCTACTCCTGGATAGAGGGAAATCTCTATCACACTGGGCCAAACTTTTAGATTAGGTGATGTGTTAGAGAAGATGAGGTATTTGAGATCTTGAAAGCTTGTCATCAGGAACCCTGTGGAGGTCACTTCGTTGACAAAAGGACGAAATATAAAGTAATCTCAACAGGGTACTATTGGCCAACTATATTCCAGGATACCAAGAAGTTTTTGAAGGGATGTGATAGATGCCAGAGGATGGGCCAATATCTAAAATCAGATGAGATTCTGTTACAGCCTTAGATAGTGATAGATTCATGTGAGAAATGGGCCCTGAACTTTGTAGGGCCAATTAATCCTTCAACACAGAAAAAATCATACATATTGGTATGCACGACTATGTCACAAAGTGGGTCAAAGAAAGACACTAATTAGAGCTACAGAGTAGGCTGTTTTAGACTTCCTATTCGAAGATATCTTTGTTTGCTTCTGGATACCTAGGGAGATAGTGATGGATGGAGGGCCTCAGTTCACATCTCAATTGATCAAGGAACTGGTTGAGAAGTATGGAATTCATCATAGGATCACTTCACCTTATCACCCCCAAGAAAATGATCAGGTAGAAAGCGCCAATAAAGTCATTGAGGGAATATTAACAAAGACAATAGCCAACCACCGAAGAAATTGGGTTGAGAAACTTCCAGAAATGTTGTGGGCTTACAGAACAACATGGAGGAATACTACAGGCTTCTCACCATATGAATCGGTGTATGGTAAGAATCATTTATTCCCCATAGAGTTCGAGATAAATACATTAAGAACAACATTGCAGGTCAATCTGGACTCATGCACAAAGTAGAAACAAACATTAAACTAGCTCAACGAGTTGGAAGAGAAACAACTGGCTGCCATTCAACAGAAAAAGATCATTCAACAGCAGAGAGCTAGATGGCATGATGAGTTTGTTAAGAAAAAGAAGTTCCAGAAAGGATATTTGGCTCTCTTGTATGATTCAAGGTTCAAGGATTTCAAAGGCAAGCTTTGCACTAGATGGCTAGGTCCTTACGAAGTAGACATGGTATTTGACAATGGGACTGTACAATTGGTCACCATCGAATAAGACACCGTTACTAGTTAATGGGCACCATCTAAGGTTATATCATCAACCTGCTTCGAAGGAATCATTTGTTAACATTGTCGTAGACTCTGATCTTCATGTTATAGTAGCAGGGGAACATTTCTCTGTTCAACTTGAAATTTGAAATTCCAATAAGTGCAACAGCTAAAAACCACCTTTGTGGTAGCTGTTACACCTGTTTAAATAATAATAATAATAATAATAATAATAAAAATATGATTATGAAAACCTCTTTCCGAGGCGCAGTTAGACAATTTGTAACAGCTGAAAACCACTCCTGTGGCGGCTGTTACACCCATTATTTTCCCTTCCTAAAACATCATCCCTCCTTCCTGATACATTTTACAATATGATGTTATTCATTTGTTTTTCTTTTTGTACCTATTTCTCCTAATCATCACGTTTTCTGAAGAATAATCTGAAGGCTCTCTTGGCTGTTACACATGTAACAACCGACAACCAAGAAAACTTTCTCATTTTCGTCGCATGCATCAATAATTGTGCCAGCCAAGCATGAATTCCATGATCACTGCAAGAAGTACACCGCCAATTCAAAAATCCTCCTCCACGTCGCTTTAGGTACATTATTAAAAAGGTAACATCATCATTTATAGTTTGGTGATTAATGGCAAAGTAATGATATTCCTGTGACGGTCGTGGGCGACCGTCACCATTAAAGCAGGGGGAGGATATATCTTGTAATCATTAAAAAATCCGCAGTCATAAACCATTATCAACCCTGCATGCATCTAATTAATAGCACAATAGCCAATGATGACTAAATCCAACCGCAAAAAGCATGTGTACTTAGAACCCATTACTTTCCATAACGAGACATTTATGAAGAGTTGTGTGAGGTACGATTCGGTAATCCTTAAATCTTGTCACCTCCCATCACCCTCCTCAACTGAAGCCTTGTATCCTCGTCCAAAACTCGCCATCCGGGATAAGCAGAGTAAGGAGACGAGAGGAAATAAGAAGTGCAACGACATTATAGTGGGTTGAGAAATAAGGAGTGAATTCATAACAACAATAAAATGGGTGGAGCAACAGTTAGACATGAGATGGATTCCATGGATGCCTTGTAGAACTGTCCAGAAGCCTACCAGGTATTCAGATACGCCAGGTGGATTGAATATTTCCAAAAATTGGAAGGCTCGGATGAGGCATTTGCAATCGAATTCGCTCAGAATTTGAATAATCACCAGACTCAAGTCAGGGGCCTGCAAATTGAGGTGATAGAAGAAGTAATAACCCAAGTAACCACATTTCCAGTAGAGGGATGAAGGTGGTTCAACAAGAAAATATTTGATGGAAGAATTCCTAGAAGGAGAAGAAATGTTGGAGAAGAAAGGAAGAAGAATTGACATTTTATCACTCCCTAAGCCATGGGAAGATGTCACCTTGGGTTTAATAAAATACATCACTTGTGAGGGAATATCCACAATTGTGTTTAATTATCACTTCCCTCTACTCAATCATCTTCGGCACCAGCAAAATATTAACCTTCCATTCTACTTATTGGGAAACATTAAGCATATGGCAGCGATAGTGAAGACAACAACACATCCGAAAGCATGTGTGACCAATCATGGAATCATCAAATTGATCATGCTGGATGCCCTAAACCAGCAAGGAAGGAGCTGGGAAGAATTCAAGCAAAAAAGGCTGAGGAAAATCCGGGGAAAACAGGCAGAAGCTGAGACCCAGACTCATCCTGCCAAGGTCAGAGTTAGGAAAGAAGCCATTGACGAACCAATTGGGGATAGACGACAAAAACGGAGGGTGAAAGTTAAATTTACCACAGAACCTTCACCCACAACCAGATAGTAGAAAGAAGTAGAAGTATCAGAAGAAGAAAGAGAACCCTCCTCATCAGGTAATGATGAAACTCATGTCCTACTTTCAGAACTTGAAAATCTAAGAAAGGAAAATGAACAGTTTAAACAAAGATTATCTGAGGGGAAGGAAATCTTTGTACCTGTATGCATGACATGTTTTCAAGAACTAACAACAGTAGGGTATAAGGCCTGTGGGGAGAACACCAACCCAGTGGAAACAAAAATAGAACTTCAGGAGGTTGTTACACAAGAACCTGCTAAGGATACTGCTGTTACAAAAGAACCAACAGTTAAAGTAGAGCCTCCTGTAGTAATTGACATAGAGGCCGATACACAAGAACCTGTGGAGGCCACTGCTGTTACAGAAGAAATAGAAATGGACACATAGGCTAATATAGGAGGAAACGAAGGGGCTGATACACAAGAACCCACTGATGAAGCTGATGTTACACAAGAACCAACAGCAAAGGTGGAGCAGACCCATTCAACAGAGGCTGTTACACCCATTATTGATGTTGATATTGAATGAAAAAGAATGCCCGGTCCCATCTCGGGATGGAGTTCTGAGAAAATCTTGTTAATTTATGAATTTCAGAAGTGGAAATAGGAAGAAATATCCCTTCGGGGGGGGATGATTTCTTTGAAAGAACATCAGAATGAGATAAGAACTCTATAGGAAAATTGGATGAAAGAAGAGTTGAAGAAAGGATGGGAGAATTATAAGAGGAAGGAAGCTGTGAAGAAGTAGGAGGAACAACTGCTGCTGTTACAGTACCAGGTTCAAGGTCTTACCATGGATAAGAAAAAACTCCATGACCTTGCCCTTAATCTGTTGGGGTGCAGGCGACCTTCCCCATCCTACCCCATTTTTCTATGGAAACGCTATTTCCTGTTTCAGATGAAATATGTCATGGAGAACAGGCCCTATCTATGTTCTTCCACTCGCACATTCTTAGATGTCTTTCGTGCTTTTGATTTTGAAAAAAAAAGCCTAATGTGTGAGTTATTCTTGCACAATATCATTTGCGAGCATGTAAGTATCCAAATGTTGGTGATGATATTCTCCTATATGGGGGATCTGCAGTTGTGAGCTTTTGTGTCCTTCATGAAGAATCACATTCAGTGGCATTTGTCCACCAAATCTATGGATGCCAATGAGGAAAAGACGAAATTAAGTCTTGGGTACGCCGACTAATGGCTAGTCAAGGGTACAGGTCTGCAAATGAAGATACACCCGACGCTTATGATCTCACTGACCTACACCAGAGATATTCTCATGAGATATGAGATTTTGCATGAGGAAATGCAAGTGCTTCAGCTGGGGGAAGATGCTGGGTGCCAGTTTTGTACTTATTTCCTACATTTGTTTCCCCTATTTTACCTCATGACTACAACCATTGGGACTATCTTTGCCTCTTTTTCCCACCTTTCTATCTTAACTTGTGTTGTTTCAACTTATTTTCATTACCTTGCCATTTCATCGATTATTATGATGTATCATGGCTTTTTTATGACTAACTGAGGATGAATGTTTAGAGAATTTCTCTGGTATTTTGTTGTCTTTCCAGATGCTATTTTTAGCACAAAAGATCTAGAGCACGAGGCGTATAAGAGCAGTTAAAGGTGTGTTGTTACAATAAGCTGTTACACTACAAAGTTGTTACACCATGCTGTTATAGACCTGCTGATGAACTGCTGTTACAATTGTACCGCTGATTGGATATTTTCAACTTCTGATGCTGACCTGTCCTCTAGTTGTAGGGAAAATTTTAGGGGTGAATTTTAGCCCAAGGGAAATTTTTTTATATAAAACCCCTTTTGTATAGTTTTATATAGTTAGCCCTTTTATTTTCTTAAAAATAATTAATTATTAGCTATTAGCCCAAGAAAATAAATGTGCATAAACCTTAAACCATGGATTCACCTACCGATTTTCTACTTTGGAGCGGATTTTAATGGCATTCGCCAGGATTTATTGGGTTGGGGCTTGGAAGTTGGAGGAATTCACCCCAATTTTTTACTGGTTGGGGCTTGGAAGTTGGAGGTGATTTCCTGAGTATCTGAGTCCCTTGGCCTCTCCACCTCACATAACTGATCATTCTTGGAGATGATAGCTACCCAGAAAGGGCATGAACTATGGATTTAGAGTACCATTTCCCTGGTGCTATGGAGCTAAACCCGCAAGGAGTTTGGACAACGGTCACGGTGTTGCAACTGTAATTTTTGTTTTTGTATAAATTTGCGAGGCCGAATGCTTCAAAGTGTGCTGGTGATTTCTTCGGCGAGTCTAACAGTGCTCTGTAATTACTATTTTTGTATAATTTTCCAGTCTAAATGCTTTGAAGTGTGCTGGTTATTGCTACGGCGAGTCCAAAAGTGCTAGTCAGTGGTGAATGCAGGTGCTCTGTGGGTGATTTGCAAGATGTAAGCCGAAATTCAGAAGTTTACACTTGTTCCAGCCTTCTTTTAAGCTCAAAATCTTCGGAATACATCAGGGTTTGTTCAATTTGGTGTTAATTTTGAAGCTCGTATATATTTGGAAGCACTATGTGTGTTATCTTGTTGAAACTTAGGATTTCTTATGACAGATTTTGGATTATCTCTGCTCCTATGGATGAACATGACTATGAACATTTAGTTTGCATGGCGATTTGAGGTAGAAATTATTAAGGAATTGAGCACATTGTTACATATTTTGGGATCTGGTTTGTTTTCATTATGTAACTATGATGTAATCTGAAGAGGCCAAGACGTGCACCACATTCTCTAAAGTTTTCTTTTGTGCAAGGATTGATCTTTCCAGTGAATGTTATGTGACTTGTTGAGGCCAAGTTATCTTCAGGGTCTATAGCCTTGATTGGGATGAGATCCTTATGCTCTTAATAGAAGGCCATGACATAACCAGCTTTGGATTATTGGTGTCCATTAAAAATCTGGCAGAGAATCCTTGCTTCTATGGAGGAGTACTCAGAGGTATGTCCTGAAGATGCCTTCGCCTGTCATACAAATGTTTAGTATTCTTCCCCTTCGTGAATTACCACATATTTCGACTTCTCTGGAAGGAAACGATATGAGGAGAGACCCCTTAGTATTATGTCATACAATTTTTTAGTATCCTTCCCTTCCCTGAATTACCATATATTTCGACTTATCTGGAAGATGACAATATGAGGAGAGATCCATGTGGATTTTCGAAATTTCTGCCATGGGCTCATTTCATTTCATTTAGAAATTTCATAGGCACCTCTTTAATTTGAAATTTTGGGTGCAAAAGAGCATTTGAATTTTTAAATTGTCTGGGAGTGGAGGTGCGGGAGAAAATATGTGGAACACAGGGAGAGGCAACTATTTCTTCTAAGGTCTATTGGAATGAATTGAAGGTAGATCAAGATGTTGTTTTGCAGGTACTATTGGCCCCTTTCAAGGCTGATCTAGTGTATAAATTCAAACAAACCCTAAGGCTGATCTACGCCTTATGCTACTATAGTTTTACTTGACAGTGATTGATAGGAGGCCTAATTGTGCCTTAAGACTATGCAGTGCACTGAGATACAGGGGGAGGCCAAAGGATAGTGTAGTTTTCTTCAACAATGGCCCACGTCTACTAGAGATTATTCAAAACTATCTGTCCTCTATAAAGTAACTGAATGGTTATATAAATATTATTATTGGCAATATAATATGATTAACATTGTTTTAAGAATATAGAGGCAAAATTGGATAAAAATATTCTCAAAATGGGTCCATCTAAACTCCAATTGACTCTGGGTCCTCCAGTTGGAACTTGAGGTACCTTAGCTGAAAGATATCTTCTGTGAGTTGTGAGATGCATCTGCTTTATCATGCTTTTTTTTTATTATTATTGTAATATTATTAGTGGCCTTTTTCTTGTTTGATGTTATAATGTGATGTATTACTTGTTATTTAAAAAAAATCACTTGTAATTTTTTTTTGGTTGTTCCCAAACTAATATGAAATAATTTCCTATGTATGGTTCATCTTCTGTGTTTTTACCACTTCTACAAGGTTCTGAATTGAATGAAATGATTTGTTCTGAATTGGGTAGTATGTGCTATGAACCTAGGATATTTTTATATCGTCTACTTGAAGTGACCTTGATTTTGATTAAAACTTCATAATAATTATTATCTATATTTTGTATATATTTTCCTTGTCAAGGATTCAATAGGAAGTTGGGGGATGATATCTTCGACCACCTCCTTAGGGATAGGTGTTTGGGAGGGGTCTGTCACATTGCTACCCCCTTCCTAAAATTTGAGTCATTGGTTCATTTTCTACTGATGCCCAAGAGCTTGTTGGTTATTTGGTTTGTTCGTAGAGGTGACAACATACTTGTTGTTATGAGAGTTTTTGTAAAACTAATTGAACTGATCCTCCAATTGGGTAATTTTTGGCCTGATTAATTCAATGAGCTTGAGCTCAAGGGGCTTGGTTGTTTGGGGTTTGAGGTGGCTTTGTCTTGATCATAACCATAGAATTGTGGTTTTTGTGATATGAGCTTTGACATCTAAAATAACTGTTATACAGTTTGCTGTAACTGATCGATTGGTTAATTATCCTATTTCTCACCTGGATGATGAAAAAATTATTCAAATATTTAGATAGGTGAACCTTAAGGAAAACCCTCTTCTAAGGCCAAGGGTTGAAGGATGTGGCAGATAAAACCTCATATTGGGGCAGAAATTTTCTCTAGGAAATGCCAAAATTGCATAAGGGAAGAAATTCTACCTCCACTGGGCAACAAATTTGGGTGAGTTTCTCATCGAAGAAATCCTCACAGTAGGTGGATATTATGAAAAGGGTATTGTGATAAATCCAATGAGATGTGAAAAGCACTGGCAACAATGTGTCCCTCACTAGAAAATGAAAAAATAAAGAAGCCTTTAGTTAGTTTATGGGGTGTTTTCACAGCAAGTGCTGCAGGAACCACACACTGTGCAACATCTATGGAGTCTAGAAATGTGCATTGTGCAATTTCCCTAGAACTCTGCTTCCAAAAACTGTAACTATACTTTGGATTCAATTTGTGTAGTTCCCGGAAATTTGGAACTGACATGTGTCGAACCATGCTCCCATCACGCTCCTTTTACTTAAAATTTTAACATTACCATTAATTGTTTCAGGGTGTTTGAGAGTTGTTCCAACCTCATTGGATAAAATATAATTTCATATCCCATTAAAAATTCATCCGACTTAACAGTTTTCAGGATTTCAGGATCAATGGGATTGCAACATTTCATTGGATTTTATCACATATGAGGGTATGTGATTAGAATTTAATCGAGAGCACCAAGCCTATATGTACCCCAATGTTGGCGGTGTTAATTGTTGAATTCCCCTGTCATGGCCTTAGCAAAAATGTTCTCTTCACCCAAACAAAAATCATTGAGCAGGTATGTTAAGATTTTTCTACCATATTTTAAGGCTTGGATTAGGCAGTTTTATCAAAATTAGGTGGTGTTGACTAGTGTCCTTAGATAATTGAGGTAGAGACAAAGGCTAGACAAGAGGAGAAGAATGAAGGATGATACTAGTGATGATGATATTGATATAAGTGATGGTGGAAGATGCGTGGATGTGCTACCCCAAAACGAAAACATTTGGCAACATGGGTCATTTCAGAATTGGTAAACACTTATAGAGAGGTGTTTGGAAACTAGCTCATTTTATTGTTTTGGACCTTTTGTTCTTCATATTTCTGTGTGTACACTGTAGATAGCCTATTTTTTAAACATCACTGTTTTGTCATGTTATTGTTGGCAGTTGCTAGATGACCTATTTCATTCATTAAGTTAATGGTCTAGTTTCTATTGTATGAATCCAAAATTTGTATGATTGTTTGTAATTGATAAAATCTATATTCTAGATGTTTGATGCTCTAAACAAGTGTTGGTACCATTTCATGACTCATCCTTTCACCTAAAAAATTCATTTTATCCATCATATTTTCTCATTTAAAATTCATAAATCTCTCATATTCCTTTGAAACTGATTAATGTAATGCCATTATTATTATTATTTTTAAATTGGAATTGATTTTAGGAATTTTTGTGTTAAAATTAGGATTTTTTCAGAAAATTACAGGTTTTCGTAACTTCCTGTAATAGATTCACGTTTTGACATGTTGCATGACAGGTTGACCAAATCGAGGAATGAGGGTCTATTCCTGAATGTACAAGGATGGTGAAATATATATCCACCTCCAGATTCGAAGTCCATAGGTGGTTGGTCAATGTTGGTCAACTTCAGCTATTTCAGCAGAAAATCCTAAGCAATTAATGAACAAATTTGATATTTTGCTTGTAAAAAGGGATCTGAACTAATTCAACTCCTTTGGGAAGTTATTTAGGATTTTGGGGAACACAAATAGCCTCTTCTTGTTATGTAATTCGATGATAAATAGTTAGAAGAAAAACATTGAAGATATACACTACATGAGACATTATGTGACAAACTTCAAAACTTGATTGATGTAATTGAATTTCAGACTTTAATACAAAGATTCAGTTATCTATGTTGTTACATTCAGTAATCTACTTCATCTGAGTTATCTTAAGGTGTGCTTGCAATGTGTGGAGGGCCCCCACTACAGAGCTGGTACACTTTCTTGTGTTTTTCATTTACAATTGTGTAATTAGATTTGATAGACATTTCCATTTAATTCTTGTGTTGCAAGTTTATGAATCAGAATTGTCAATTGAAGCCAGTGTCTTTTGTGAAAGATATTTGTAAAAATATTCAATTGATATCAGTCTTCAAATTGAGAATTTTGTTTATTATTTCATATTTCAAAACTTAAGTTTATCATTTCTGCTTAATGATCATGGTTGTAATTGCAGAGCTCAACTTGTAGTCTAATGACTGAACCTTGTAAAAGGACTTAGCTATTGGTTGATTTCAAGATTATTTACCTTGCTTTCTATTTTGAATGATTGTGATTGATAAGTGTGTTGATTTAAGACTTGGAAGTGGTTATATGAATTGAGTCCTTGTAAAAGAACTAGAGAATCTCAGACAAACAATAAGAACTCTGTTTTTAGGAGATTAGATTTGTTTTGTTTAAGAAGGTGTTCAAGTGTGGAAGGAGACAAGGAACAACCTCTTGTAAAAGAGTATTGAATCCTATTACACCAAACCCTCATTTAGGAGACCAAATCATTCTAGATCTATATATTTTAGATAAGTACCTCTAAGTGTACGTACTTGGATTGATAGGAAATTGAAGCCTAATCTAAACTAGCAGATTGGACCAAACACAAAGTAATCATTAATGTTCTATGATGGTTGATGGCCTCTTATATCTTGATTTATGTACAAATATGCATGTTTTCATATATTCTGCAACTAATTTGGCATTCTGGATGTATATCAATGGAAATGTCCTCAAAAGGACTGTCACTACTTTGTAGATTGTAAACAAACTTTGGGGGTTGCTTTGTGGTGATGAAAGTGATCTGTAGAGCTATATTAAAGATGAGTTCAGATGAATTGATCTTACCGTGGGCTGAGGTTGAGCCATAAATGGTTGTTAAAGACCTTATGATGGGTGTGGGCCATTGGGGCCTAAGCATGCCAACTAAGATGGTGGGACATGAATCATATGGCCATAAGGACTGTGCTAGACCAGAAATCCATGCACCACAAAATCACACATAAAACCTAGCAGAGATACTATTTGGATATGATTGTTCGTTACACTCAAAGTATCATTGGACAAATATAGGTATTCTGATCTTAGAATGTCAGATGATAATTCCATATTTCAAATCTTAATGGTATTTTTCTAACCCATATTATGAGTCTGTAGCAGAATACATGACTTAGACTTGAGAGAGTCACGATATCACCTTTCTGAAGGGAGTATTGGGAATACTAGTCATGTCATGCTCAGTGTAGCTGCAGTTTTGAGAATTGTTCATTTAGGAAAATTAACGGAATTTTCACCTATAATTAAATCATAAATCATTAGGGACTTGGATGTTGTGTATATGTGAAGTTGTTTCTAGCCTTTGCTTGACAACTACCTCATAAGGAGCTTCTCCTTCATTTGTCCTTGCAAGACATTTAGTCGCTAAACCGTCCTCGGAGCATGGATGTTAATTAGTCCAAGTCCTTTGTCTTCTCTATGGAGGGTGTAAATGTCACTAGTAACTGACTAGTTGCCTTCCTCCTCACTTTTATCATGGAAAATGATAGAGGATATGTTTCAACTTCTTATAACCAATTCATCAAGGGAAAGATAAGTAAAAGAATAACTAGTAACTGACTAGTTGCCTTCCTCCTCACTTTTATCATGGAAAATGATAAAGGATATGTTTCAACTTATTATAACCAATCATTTACAACTTAAGGGAGAGGTGTTTTGCAAAGGATGATTAAATTTATTGTAATCATTTTTTGTTTTTTTTAAATATTTCAAGTGTTCATTAGGTGATTTGGAGATATGAATTAATTTAGTGGAAATTTTTATATATTTTACATTTGAGAGATGTTCTTTTTTTTTTATAGATGATGAATCAAGATGTTATTGTTTTGTGTATAATGATTTATTTTTGATTTTGGGCTTGGGCCTTGGCATAAAATTTTAATAAAAAATTGTTTAATGGTTTGTGTGAACATTACACTTATTTTACTTTGAAAGCTACTTACAAATATAGTAATTCTCAACTCTCAGAAACTATTGATGCAGGTTTCTAGATCGATTTGAAATTTTACTTCTAGAATATTCAGTGATATGTCAAAAGCTAATCGTGGGAAGAAACTATCAAGGCAAATGGATGTATTATCATACTTTAAAAAGCCTCAATCCAAGAATACACATTCTCTTCATGCTTCAAGCTCTTTTGAACAATCTGTTACTGAGAGAGATGTTAACTCTTGTGAAAATGCATATGATATCCATATGATGGATGAAATAATAGGTTCCTCAAGTGATCAGGGTGAGATAAATGCAGTTTCAACAGAAATTAGTGATGAAAATGTTAAATATTTTTCCTTGGAAGGTGACACAAACCATTCAAGGAAAAGGAAAAAAGGCCAGTGGACCATAGGGAGACAATTCCAGGATGATTGGGTCTCAATTTTTCCATTTATTGAAGAAATACCTCCTACAAATGTGAATGAGGATTTACGAGAAGTTAGATGTATTGCGTGTAGTTGGAAAATTTGCAAGGTAGTGAAATTTCAGATGAAGCTAGATACAGTACAAAAGCATGCACGAAAGGTGTATGAAAAGAAAATTGTAAATGGTAAAGCGAAATCTATTGTCAAATGGAAATCTTTTGAGGAATGTCGACATATCCAATGTGTGGAAGAATAAAAAAATTATTTAATAAGTAAGAGGAAACTTGAGGCAAGTGGAGGAACCATCATATCTCAATTTGAAAAGACGATGGAAATAAGTTTGTTACCCAAGTCGATACAATTGAGAACTATATTTCACATCTTATGTAAAGGTCGTCCTATGACAGATTATCCAGATCACATGAAATTTCTATCTTTTCTTCACGTGCCAAAATTTCCATCTTCTCATCGGTCCATAACTAGTGGTTGGGAATGGGAAAGATATATAGCTCAAGTATAAAATGATGATTTGAAACAGAAGATTGCAAATGCTAGGTTTTTGGCATTGTCTTTGGATGAGGTTACGACTATAGATAATACTTCATGGATATGCGTGAGAATTTATATGGATAATGACCATATTAGGCATTCCTATCTACTTGGGATTAAAAATACGAGAGAGAATTTTATAGCTGGAAATATTTATGAACTTGTTCTTAATAGTTTGAAGGAAAGTGGTATGGATCATTTAATGATTGCAAAAAATTTGGTATGTGTTGGAGCAAATGGAGCATTAGTAATGCAAGGACAAAGGAACGGTATTTGTGTTAGACTACAACTATCAGCTTCACCATATATGCTTAATATTCATTGTGTGGCTCATAGGACGAATCTTGCATTTAAAATAGTAATAAAGTTTCCATCAGTTTCAAAAGTTGAAGATCTTGTACGTGAGACTCATGCATACTTTTCTCGTAGTCCCAAACGATATTTAGAGTTTCAACAATTTTTAGGTGGTGTTACGGATGGAAAAAAACTACTGAAAGATGTTGATACAAGATGGATCTCATTAAATGGACCAGCTCAAATACTATTTAGTGAGTTCAAATCTTTGGTAGGGTTGATGTATGAAAATCGCTACAATGTAGACAAATATCAAGATCTTCTTTTTCGACTAACTGATATAGAAACATTATTGACATTGGCTGGAATTATTCCTATGCTACATGAAATGAATGTCCTCGTGAAAATGTCTTATAATCGCACAATGTATATTGCTGAATACACAAATGCGAGAAAGTCAGCATGCCTTGCATTGGATAATTTGTATATGATGCCAGACTCTTTTATTGGTCTAGAGTTTACAAGTTGGACTAAGATCATCAATATAGAAAATAATGATTTTTTTTGACATTTGATGAAAAAGGAATATTGTGTATTGCAGCGCATGTGTATATGGTTCCCTTTCATTATATTAGTAAGACAGGATGAATCACCAAAGATTGCCCCGTGTCAAGAGACCAATTTGATAATATTGTGATTTCAGTGAGACATAATTTGATAGAAATTGCAAGATCACTATCATAAGATATCAGAGAACGATTTCTGAGAGATGAATTGTTGGAGGCCATGTGTGTGGTATACCCTCAATATTGGAACAATTGTCAATGTCCAAGAAATGTTTAGGAGACCACTTTTTCAAGAAAGTCATGATACACGGAGAACAGATTGAAGGTATCTTAGATTCATCAAAATTGTATCAACAAGGTTGATGCTTTGCTGAAACAATGTGGAAGCAATATCCCTTTTTGGAGAATCCTAATGAAAACCTATAACAAGATTATGGACTACTTTAAGTGCTAGCCAATACCTTCAAGAAAACATATCAGAATATTTCAAATTAGCAGATTTGTGTCAAACCATGATTTTAGGATCAGTGGAGGATGAGAGAATGCTTAGTGCACTATCATTCTTGAATTCAAAGTTGAAGAAAAAGCTTGATAAATATGTGGATACATGTTTAAGAATATATGTAACAAAGTATGGAATTAACAATTTTCCATATGAAAGAGAACTAGCGCTTTGGCGATCAGATTGTGATAAAAGGGGATAAAACAATATAACAAATTTATCTAATGAACTTGATACATAACATAATGTTTTGGAGGCTCATAATGATAGTACATCAGGAGAAGATCATGTTCACAATGTAGAAAATGATTTCCAAGATGAGAACTGGGAAATTGAAATACCCTAGGACTCTTATTTTGGTATACTTGTTCTAGTTGATCATGCAAGATTACTATATGTCAAATTCAGGTAAAAATGGGTTCTATATTTTGTATTTTTCATTGTGACATTGCAGCTACATTTCTTTCATGTGTGCTATTTTAAGATTGATGTTTCATATTTAATCCTTACATTGTTTGTTTCTTATTTGTGACATGAAATGAAGCTGGATTTGATGAGGCTGGGACCTATTTATTTTCACATAAATAGTGTCGGACTAGTATTAAATGATAAATAACTAATTTAACAAGACTAACACAAAGCATCAATGGGCTCATTCAAGTACATGAAACTACCTTGATGTGTAGCTTTGACATCTTGGAAAATTTTAATGGTATATATGTTGCTTGTGTTTGGGGAATTTTGCTGAGTTTTGAGTTTTATATTTTCTTGGAAAATAATTATTGATATTTGGAAAAAGTGTGATTTTATATTGGTACTGGAAATGAACCTGGTTTTGATATTTGATTGGAAATGAAGTCGCATTTGATGAAGTTGGGACCTATTTCTTTTCACATAGATAATGTCCTAGTATTAAATGATAAATAACTAATTTAAGAAGTCTAACGCTAAGCAACAATGGGCTTATTCAAGTACATGAAATTGTGTTGATGTCTAGCTCTAATATATTAGAAAATTTTAGTGGTTTGTTTGTTGCTTATTTAGAGGATTTTTTTGAGTTTAAAATTTTTGGTTTGTTTTGGTCAAAGAGTTTTTTAGTCCCTTGAATGCTTATGGTTATCATATCATGCATAGATCGATAGATCTAGTTTTATTATTATAATAATTATTGTTTTCTTTATATATTTGGTGGTTTGAGGAAAGATATTTTATTTCCTTTCACTTTGTGGCATGATTTTGACATCTTCACCTTTTAGAATATAGTAATTTTTTTTTCTTATTATAGATTTTTCTTGGAAAAGAATTATTTATATTTCGAAAGGGAAATAAGACCTGGGTAGCTAAGCGAAGATAAAAACGGTCTATGTACTAGGTTCCTGTGTATTCATTGTAGGAGACATATTGGCATGAGACCGACATTCCTTTTATGCAATTACACTTTTGATGCCAAGACGAAGCTGAGTTTGCTGACCTAGGAAGAACAATGGCAGTTGATCATAATGCTAAGGAGATTAGAATGCTGGTTTCACAAACAGCTGACCATGCCACCAATGCTAGTGGAACCAAAGGAACTACATCAACTTATTATGATTCTTTCTAGATTTCTCAAGGTGAAACCAAGGTTGTTTTTGGAAGCATGGAAGGTAGTAGTGGTGGAGAATTACAAAGAGAACCCCATGATGGGCTCCATTTTTCCCTTTGATATTTGGGCCTGCAATATCTCCTATCCATTGAAAAATTTTGCAAGTCTCTACATGCTACAATGAAAGATGATCCTCGTCTATGGAAAACTATACATGTGGAGTATCCTCTAAGTGAAAGGCTCAATAATGATGCCCTCTTAAAACTTGCTGAAAGGTCTCAAGGTCAGTTACGAAAATTGACTTTAGTAGAGTGCCTGAAAATTACCAATGATGGATTGAAGCAAGTATTCAACATCATTCCAAAGCTTACAAAGGTTGGTATCTATTTTTGTTGGTTTCTGATTTTGAGAAATTACAAAAAGATGAATTTGTTGTTGCACTTGACATTTTTAAGAGAACAATATATTTACTTTCTGAATATAGATTTTCTGCATTTTGGCATGATTAGCAATGTCAAACAGTTAGATTCAGTTAATGTAATTACATGGGTTTTGTGAAATGGAATTGTGCTTCCTGTAAAATGTTTTCAAGCCGGGTTACTAAATGGATGTGTTTGCATGTGAATTTAACCCTTAGTCTCCTTTAAATACAATGATAAAAGGATAGAAACTTAAAATATTAGAAGCTTTTTTTTTGAAGGAAATGTAGGTATAATTTTCCCCAAAATGTTGAAACCTTCAAGGGAGGCACTGGTGCAACTCTTCCATTTGGTATTCCATGTTCTTATGTGTGTGAAATTTCTCTCGTTTCTTTATTTTTCTTCTATTATTGAACACACTGGTGGCTACTCCTCAAATTTCTTGGCATGTCTTAATTTTCATTAAATATCTGGAAACATGGGAAGGTAATGCATTTCTGCGAAAATTTTGTTGCATGGAAGGTATTGCTTGGAAGTTGTTCTCTTGTTCAGTTTGTCCATTATTTTCAAAACCATATTATGCATTGATTATGGAATTTTATTTTTGTTATCAAGTGTATTAGGTTTTCGTCATGCAACTATATTTTTATCTCACACTTGCTCAAGTTAAGCTCGTTAACTCAGAAGTTTTGTGTGAAATATCATTTTCTCTTGGCACCTCCTACTCTGCCCTTTACTATATGTGGTGCACTTGTTTCTGGGCTTTGCAGTTATGTTTTCTAGGCTGAACAAGGTTGACTGCTGATGGTATTGTAAAAAATTTCAAAGCACACAGAGAATGCAACATGCACAGATTGAAGTAGTTGATAATTAGTGGTATTTTTGGGATAACAAGAGAGCACCTTGAGAAGTTTAATTACCTTTTGGATGGTGGTTTACAGTAGAAGTCTCATTAAGTAAAACCATGGTTTTATCCTAATGGTCGCTATTATTCACTTTCATATGATGATGACAATACAATTGATATTGAAGCTTGCCCTAGACGTGGGAATGCAAGGCTTGTTTATGACTGTACCAATGAAATTTTCAAAAAGAAAAAAGACCAGACAGTTAGTGTCGGGATTGTACATTTTTTATTGCACGTTGTGATCAGTGTGGAAGGTGTATTGATGGTAGTGAATATGAAGAAACATTTTGTCTCGATATGCTCTGTGCTGACTGCATGTGGGCCTCTCAACTACCAAGAATCAAAAGAGCTTGCCTGTGGTAAATACATTATCAAAATTTTAGCTTTACTTTAGGCTTCAATGATTTTGGGCTATTACTTGCTTGTAATTTGGGTCCAAAATTGATTGTTTTGACCTTATCTTAGGGATATTTTGAAGAAAAAGAAAACAAATTGTTATCTTTGTGTGTTTTGAGGTGTACATATTAATTTTCCTTATTTTTAGAATCAAAGGTATATCGAGGACAACAAATATGAAGAAATGAAATTTCAATTTTTGTGAGAAGAAGCCAACAACAGTTTTTCATTTAGGATATTTTGGAGAATGTTGGAGAATGTTAGGGTTGAAGTGCACATTGAAAACTAAAGCAAGGTGTTATGAATAGTACCCCTAGATAAGTATATAAGTTGGTGATCTCGATCTCCTCTCATTTGAGAAAGAAATGGTGATCAAGGAGGATTTTCTTCAACACGTTGAAGATGATGACTTTGGTTTTTACCTAGGTTGACTGTCAACTGATGAGGATCATATAAAAGGGCCAAGGCATTGAGCTATCTTTGAAATTTTTTTGGGGATGAGACTAGAAGGGCCACATCATCTACAAACATCAAAATATAATATACTCCAATTTTCCCCTACACATATGTGTCTTATGACCAACAGAAAAATGCACAACAAGGATTCTCTTTGCAAAGAAATGGATCAATGGGAAGGAGGGTGTCTTATGTGACTGTAAAAAGGGCCTGGACAGAGACACTATTACAAGGGTCTCATGGGTGGAGGTGAGGGATCTCCTCAAGATCTCATGAATCTACATACTGAGGTGGCACTGATCTTTTCCTGTAACTCATTGCTTCTGTGTGTGAGCACTACAAAGGAGGGAGGTGATCATCATGTTGTGTGGGTTGATGGGAGTTATTCTCAGGCTCCTCCATTTTGAAATTAAATAGTTGATTACTATTTTCTAGTTGATATCAGGCAAGCTTAAATAAGTTCAATTCCAAGCTTCTTATCCTACAGTTCAAATTGAAATATTTACAACAGACTTCCTTGTGGGATCATTACAGGACGAAATACTTTGGGGAGCAGCTTGGCTGTACAAGGCAACATGCAATCCAAAATATATAAACTAAATTAAAGTAAACGGCCCATCCTTAGGAGCTGGCCAATCGGATAATGTATTTGGGTGGGACAACAAACATGCAGGAGCTCGAGTACTTTTATCAAAGTTATATATAGTTTGAGTGGGTCTAATAGTCAGTAGTAGCAGGGCTTGCCTAAAATTTAGTAGCAAGGTATTCTTATATTGATTGTAGATTCCCGAAATATCTTGAAATCTGATGGTTATAAGAGGGTCAATTGTTTGACCTTTCTAGTCATAGTCAAATTCCTATATATTCTTGGAATCTGCAATCCTCATAAGTTCAGCAATCAGTACAATAGCATGTGTTTAGTTTTAAGAGGTAACATATTTAAATCCAAAATCATTGAATACCCCTTCCTATATTCACATATGTATTCCTTAATAGATTTTAATATTCAAATAGCTCTTTATTATTGTAATTAACTACAGGGAGACTTTTTTGGGCAGTTTGATTGTCTACTCGGCGTTCTATGTAAATGAATAATTATATTTATGTCATTTTTGTGCAGGAGTTCTTGATACGAAATGTGCACTCTTGTCAGGAATACAAAGGGCATGCAGACAATTTTATTTTCTATCTTCTGCCTGGAACACCCTATTCACATGTGCAGTATACTCGTGATCTCTTAGATTTTACTGGCATTGAAATATAGTACACTTGATCTCTCTTATTCTAAATTTAACACTATATGTTGTTGTGTAAGTAGGAGGTCTTCTTTACACATTGCAGGATACTAATTTGCAATACGTTACATCTTCTTCCTTCTTGCTCTTGACATATGCAAAATACTTGAGCTCCTCCAAAAAAGTAGTAACTTGTGGTGGGACAGTGACAGTCACTCCTCACAGGCTAAGAGCACTTGCAAAACACCAGGTATATATTCATAATAGCCCAATGCTTAATTTTCCTATTATTTCAAAAATTTACTAATGTATGCAGGATCTATATCAATTTTGTGTTGATGAAGGTTGATTACATACTGGGAAATAATCCTATGAGGATGTCATACATGGTTGGATATGGTTCCCTCTATCCAAAAATTATTCATCATATAGCCTCTTCTCTGTCCTCCAAGGCCAATCATCCTCAACCCATTCACTACAAATCAGTCTTCCAATCTTTGTACAACAATGCACCCAATTCCAACATCTTGGTGGGAGCTGTGGTGGGAGGCCCATACAACTTGGATAGGTTTACCGATGTGAGAAAAAATTATGATCAATCTGAACCTTCCACCTACATTAATGAACCCTTAATGGGTTCCCTTGCTTATTTGGTCCAGATATTGATGTTATACTTCTGAAATTTCTTCGTGCCAGAGATTTCAGGGTGAATGATGCATTCATCATGTTGCAAAATAGTGTGGCATGGAGGAAAGCATTTGGAGTTGACAATATAGTTGAAGAGGATCTGAAATTTGATGAGAATTTGAATTCAGTGGTCTTCATGCATTTTTATGATAAAGTGGGCCACCCTGTGTGCTACAATGCTTATGGGATTTTTCGAGACAAGGAGCTCTACTAGAAGATCTTTGGAGACGATGAGAAGTTGAAGAAGTTTATGAGATGGACGGTCCAAATTCTAGAGAAGGGCATCAAGCTCCTTGGTTTCAAGCCTGGAGGTGTCAATGCCATGATTTAGATCACAGATCTTAAGAATGTGCCGAAGAGAGAATTAAGAGCTGCATCAAACCAAATTCTTGCACTTTTTCAAGATAACTACCCAAAGATGGTAGCAAGAAAGGCTTGCAACTTCTCAAAAAACAAATGTTTTTGCCTTTTTCGAGCTTGCCTAGAACAATCTATCTGAATGACTATAAGTGATCAAAAGGATGATGTTATATGTCCTCGTAGATCTGGGGTTTTGAGAATTTTGGCACACCAAAAATTGGAATTTATGATGCATCTCTAGATATTTATTACTTGACATATGGTTGCTAGTTTCAAATGGTGTCAAATTACATATATCTTTAGCCCAGATTGAAAAAGGCTAAAAGTTACATTATATATTTTACAGAGAGGTTCCTTTTACATAGGGATATAATAGATATCTTTAGGCAGATCTGGTTTTATATATTTTGTATTAAACAATACAATAGTTTCCCACAAAATATTGGAGTATGGACATTCAATTATTAGTTACTCATACTGTGAAAATGCAATAGTATTCCTACAAAACCTTATGTATAATGAGTACATGGACATTTTCTTTCCTTTGCCTTTCTACCTTTCGAAAGACTTTAAAAAACATGTCCAGATGGGATACATTGCAAGGAATGGTCTTCCTTTTGGCTCAGGTGCATGAAGGATATCTAATTCATCAAAATCACACGAGGCATCCACTGGGCCTCTATCTTTCTGAGGTTCCTACCATTTGTGTGTCAATGGAAACTTGGTTAATGGTTTAACACTATGTCAATCTTATTAGTGAAATGACTATAAGCCACTGTTTCTGGTGCCTATGTCCTCCAATTGTTATTTTATTTTTCCTTATTGATTAAGAGAGTCTATGCAATTCTGACAGGTAAGAGGAGTTAACACGTATTTGTGTGGTGTTTCAGTAAGTGAAAAATACTTCTCTCAAGTTTTACTTGTATCATCACATTTCTAGTTTTGTTTCTTGAATCATAGTTTTTTTTTAATCTCATTGGACCTTTGTGACCTTTTAAAGTTCAGCCTCATTGTATTTTTCACCCAGAATTACATGGTTTAGATATGGAGGAGCATATATAGTCATTTATTTGTATGGCCACAATCTGTTCTCAAGGGTTTTGTTTTTCATGGTCAATGTAATGGTCATTGTTTTTGTTTCAAAGGCAAATATCATGGGAAACCCAAGGATGCTTCATCACATTTGAAGATGGTATCCGGATTCCCAAATAATCCCATTGGCATAGATTAGTGCACCTTACCCAGCGGGGTTTAACAAGGCACTTGCTAGTATGGAACTAAACAAATTCTCAGCAATATGGTGACAACTAGTTGAGATATAAACCCTTGTGTTAAGGTCGCCCCCACTGTCACATAATATAGTGAGGGAATTAGGCTTTTCACAAGAAACTTACGGAGGAAACCCTTTCTTTATATGTTATCCCAAAACTTTGAAGAAAATGAAATCACTCTATGAATGAAGTATAGTAATGGAATATTTTATCTTTCTAGGACTTGAATTCCAATCTCATCAATTGTAGACTACAAATCCTCAAACATACTACGTTTGGGTTGTGACTTCTGACTGCCGTTGCCTCTTCCAGGATTCAAAATGATCCGATTTCAAGTACAAAGTTGAAGAATTTCTCCAATCTTGCTAATTGTCAAGTATTCCATATGTAATTAAGTCTTTTTTCTATATTTAGTTTGCAAGTGTGGGAATTTTTTGGGCCCTATAAGGGTGAGGATATTATAATCAGTTTATCAAATAGACAAATCACCTCTTAATTAGTATTATCTCTATTTTTCATGTGTTCATCAATGTCCCATAGTATTTCAGTGCACTGTACTCCATGTTGAGCCCTTTCTTGACACAAGTACCAAGAGAAAATTTGTAATTGCACATGAAGGAAAATTCACAGAGACCTTCTACAAGTATGTGAAATTCCTTCTCGGATGTAGTGAAAATATGCTCAAACTCAATTCAAGGCTCTGATTATATATGATAGAATGAAGGATATATTCAATGAAAATTTCCTAGAAACTTATTTAATACTTGATTTACTTGCAGATTTATATCTCCAAAGAATGTGCCTATACAGTATGGGGGACTCAGCAGGACCAAAGATGTAGATTTTGGACCTCACAAGCCTGCAGTAGAGTTATCCATTAGATATGGGGAGAAAATCAATCTTGAGATCGAGGGAGTGGAGGTAATGTATGTCAAAAATTGCTCAAGTTTGCAGATTTTATGTCAGTTCCTGCATTCAAATTTAGCTCTTTCACCTCAGTTTTGTTTCCAATATACTTCCAAATTTGATGAGTTTTAGTTTTGGATATAAATTTTATGGGTTTTGGATTTGAGATCGAGTTCATCCTCAAGATCTATGCGATTGGGATTTTTCTTTATTTTTGAATTCTCACATTCAAGCTGTCTATGTTATTCAGGCGGGAGCAACAATTTTGTGGGGCCTCATAGTTGGTGGGTGGGATGTTTCCTATTGGTCAGAGTTTGTGCTGAGTGCATAGGGAAGCTATTAAACTCTAATTGACAAGAACAAAAATTTGTCTTCATCTAATGAGCCAATTTGCAATTCCTTCAAGGCATCAAAGGCAGGGAAGGTAGTTATGATAATAGACAACTCCTCTTCAAAGAAGAAGAAGGTTGCAGCCTATAGATACATGGTAAAAAATAACATAGTCTAGGAGTTTGAGCATCACAGTAGATTAGATGTCCTTATAAATATTTCTTACATTCAGAAATCAGAAATGTTAGTAGTTAATAATGTGCCATCATGTTGGAGAAGCAATTTTGTCTCTTTGGAAGATGGAAATTTTATCTACATATGTAGTACTATATAAAAGTTAATATTGGTAATAATAAAGGTTGGTTTTGTTTCCAGAGCAGATCATCACTGTGAATTCCACAGATTTTCTTGTTTGTGATTGATAGGTATATGATATACATGGTAAAGCAAGTATAAATAAAATTTATAAATATTGACAACCCCAAGGCTAGTTAAATTTTTTATTTATTGTTTACCCCATACACAAATCTATATAAATAATATTTTTAGTTCTAAAATTGAATATTGTATTACATTCCTCATCATTAAAAATGTTCTTCAAGGAATGGTCTACATTCAAAGGATTACCTATACGTAAATGAAATAAATTTGTTGCCTTTGGCTAGATCTTTTCTAAAAGATAAAACTTATCTTGAAATAGAACTGATTGTTTGATTTGTCTTTTTGGTTACTATATAGTAAGTATATCATGAATTCAGGGCCAATGCAACCAAGAGAACCCAAATGAAGGGGGAGAAAAACCATATTTGAGGGTGAAGCACTTTTTATTATACATATGAACATATTCTAATTTAAGATAATGCAACCAAGTGGATTTAAATGAATGGGATACGAATGGTGACGGGTTTGGATAATAGATAGAAATTTTGTCAATTATGTTTTGATGTATATATTTGTTTAATTAAATTTTTTATTTTATTATATTAAAGAGTTGTGACCAATTTTATTTCATGGAAATGATAATATTTAGATAAATATAAAATTTTTAAGGTTAGGGAGGAATTGAAGTTGTTCAACATCTTATACTTTTACTTTATTATATTTTAAACAAGGGTTAATGATCCTCTCACGAACTAGGTCCATATTCTGTAGAGGTCGTTGAATATGCATTTTGTGGATAGTTATTTTTGAAGATTTCAGAGGTAGGCATGAAGAGAACAAATCAATTTTCAAGATAACTCACAAAAGTTTATAAACAAACCACACATTCTTCCAAAACATTTCGTATTGCCTCCAAATTTAACACCTAATCAACTTTATCTCACATGGAAGATGTATCCCCACTCCCCAGCATTACTTTTCACCTCTTGGTGCAAATGATATTATTACTTGATTTTCCATGCTTATGTGGAACATGGTCGAGAGAAGGAACTATAACAAAAATGGATTTTCATGAAGGATTTATAATTTTTTCAAATGTGAAAGTTGTGATGTGTTAATAAGTTTCTTCATTATTTTATAGATCATTACATGTGAAACCGACTTTACTCCTTGACTGTAAATGTATCAATCAAAAGTATGATTTTATCTATATTTGATAATGCAAGTTGAATACATCATACAATACATAGGAGTGCTATGGCTATGAAGTTCAATATGAAATAATCTATTGATTGCTACTATTACTATTATATAAGGGGTGCTCTTCCAATGGCCATTTATTAGCTATGTGAAGAAGGCTTTGTGGAATTTGTATTTACTATAAGATTATGCATAGCTGAGTTGCAGACAACTAAGTAGAATTTGGTAGGAATTTTGGAGTATGTGTAATTCATAATGATCTTGTCTTCTCTTCATTGATGACTTTTCAATGTGTGAGTTTTGACCTAAGCCATTGCATTATCAATGTGTCAAGGCTCAAAACTCGACCTATATGTCAACTACTTCTTATGATCGTTCCTAGGAACATGAATCCTAATTTTTGTAGGTTTAAAATTTATCACAAGTTTTCTCTATTGTGGTCGAATTTGTGGAGGTTAACTCAAAATTTATTTAAGGTACCATGGATCTAAATTTCTTATGAAATTTCAACACTATAACAAACTTTGGTGCAAATTGTTGATCAATTCTCACTTGGTTAGGGTTATAGATGTTAATGAAAATTTTGTGTGCATGCATGAGAGTTGGGTGCAAATGCACAATGTTATGTAGCATTAGTGTGATAAATATGGGATAGTGCAAAGCATAGTTTTGAAGATTAGTCTAAGTTGACTAGTACCTAATCAACTCAGTCAAGTTGGTTGTTGGTTGAACGATTAATTGTTAGTTCAATGGACATAAGATCTTGTAGGCCCAAATACAAAAGGGAAAAATGGAGCCCATCATGGGGTTCTATTTGTAATTCTCCACCAGTGCTACCTTCCATGCTTCCTAAAACTCCTCTCCAACCTCAATATTAGTGCTAATAGTAGCATGGGAAACAACACTACGCTTAGCAGAACTAGAAGAATGTGTTTTCCAAACTGTACGAGAACTACTTCCCTCACCAGCCACCATGTGCCATGCTTGATCTCGGTTGTTCACATCCTTCAACTCCTCATTCAACTACCATATCTTCATTGGAACCAACACCCCGAACTCCACTAGACAACGATTCACCATTTTGTACTAGTGATTCGCCATTTGTATTGGTGATTCGCCATGATTTTACAAGATAATATAATCTCGTGAGAGATTCGCCAAAAAAATTATATATACATATTATATTATTAATAAAATCACCTTCCATTTTTGCTATGTTTCATGGGGATTCACCCATTTATTATACTTATAAATTTAGGGGGGTTCTTAAAATTTTCCCTGTCTAGCTGTTACACTACAGCTGTGATCTACCATGATAGCTGTAGAAGTTATTACGTATTGTGTTTTTGGATAACAGCCTTTAGGTGGTTTTGATTATAATCTATAATCTTCCAGTCAGAATTTTTATTAAGAAGTGGTTGTAACCATATGTATTCTATTTTGATCAGCAAGAGAATCATAATATTCTCATGACTGATCCATCCCTCGTTTTTCTGAAGATGTAACCACTATATAATTCTTGACCCTTGAGGTCGAAAGGTTAGCGGAGAATAGTATCTTTGGATCTGTAATTTTGGTCACATTAATACAAGTTATCTTGTTGTTGTTGTTACATGTATTATCTGGTTTAGTTTTCGTTAATTTCTTTCTCTTCCTGCACCCTACTAGGGAGGAAGGGCCCTCCTCTTTAGCAGGGATAGCAGTGGTTAAGGTAGTTGTGTGTATATATTTCGATTTACTTTATCTATCAACAGAAGTGATGTTGATGCTGTTTTATCTGTGAATAGATCTGCTTCAATTCCAATATTATATATGTTGTTACACATGTGGGATTAGAGATACCAACTGGGTAATTGTTGTGTGGCGTGCTAGGTACAGATTAATTGAGGTGTGATCACAGTCCTGTAAATCATTTTATTTCTGCATGAGCGATCCTTTCCAGTATTTATTTCAACAAAAATTTCCTTTATTTGGATTTGATTCTGGTTTGATGTATCGACACAAACAATGCGATTGTCATTGAAATAAAATACGTCCCTGGATTGATAATTTATGTGTATTGTTATAGTCATTTAACTGTGATTAATACATCCCAACAGTGGCTCCAACATATGAAATAGGCTATTGACCTGCAAACTACTAGCTATAATATTGGGGGTTCCACCTATTCCTTCCCTTGTGGCACTAAATATATACCATCCTACCAGGGGAAGCACACGCTTGAAGTGGAATACGAGTAATCGGTTACGGTGCACTATCTAGAGAGTGTTAAAGATCCATCATGAAATTCTTCTCTTTATTTTTCGATTAACTAAATTCCACCACCCTGGTTTTCCCGCCAATTCGCCTTGGCCATACCCTCTTAAATTTGAGTGTGAAAATGAAATTCAAAATGAGAAGGCCCCAAAATTTTTACCACAATGTAAATTTTTTTTATTCAAATATAACAAATATATATATATATATATATATAAAATTTATCCATAGTTATAAACGTTTTAATATTTTTCAAAAAGAAAGGTGTTGAGCTCCATCATTAGGTACATTTGGAGGGGTTAATTGTCACCTTTTAACCTTATTAAATGTATTTTTCTCACGTTTAATTGTGTTATGGTATTATGGTTCTAGTGTAGATGGTGATTAAGGCTTGTCATAATTTGAATGCCTAACATGAGTTAAATGCAGGAAAATCACAAAGATATTGCACTTTTGATGAATATTTTTCTATTAAATCTTGGAGTAGACAACAAGGAGAGATTCTAGGGGGGTATTTTGACCTCCTTAACTTCCAAAGTTAGCCATGGGATCCTCGAGATTCTGTCCAACATCTCGAAATCAAAGGCAACCAAGAAAAATCAAGATCAAGTGCACCAAAGCTCCACTTCACTTGGAGTCAAAGTGGACACGTCACCTACTTTTTAGGGAGATGTTGGTAGCTACCCTCTAGGTTAAATAGGTTGAGAAAGAGCTCATTAGGATTCAAACTTTGAAGGATGCTAATAGACTCTTAGATATTTTAATAGGTTTCTAAGACTTTCATGATTATGTAGTGAGACTATTTTCTGCAATAAGATGAGTATTCAAATTGTGCTTCACTGATTTAGTTTTAGAGGGCTAGGCTTGTGGGTTAGGGCCCAATCCATTGGCCTTAGTCTCTCTTGTGTATTCATTATTTACTTTTATGTCATTGTAGTTAGTTTTCTTTATAATTTTTTAGCTAGTTTGCTTACATTCCAATTCATTGTTTTTAGTTTGCTTCCATTTGTCTTTGATGTAGATTAAGCTTTCTTACATGTTGGTAGAATAGTTTATAAACTTAGAAAGTTGTGTGACAAGCCTCCCTCTCTCATATATTTCATTGGAGCTTGAGGAGGGCAAACCTTCTCCATAGGCCAAATTTTCTCTTTAGTTTATGATTTCTTGGAAAGAGTAGTTAGATTGTTGTAGTGTCCTGAACATGTTTAGAATGCTGAGTTAGATTTATGTTTGAATGTTGAAGTAGGTTTTATTTCCAAATTAAACTCATATTTTCCATTTCCTTCATCATGAATTTGTCAATATTTGTTGCATGAACTTGTATTTTTCAAGTAGCAAAACAAAGGACTTCAGCAACACCCTTAGCTTCATTTCCCACCTTTCATTAGCCTTCTCTCCATCAAATCGCCATCATCCCTGTTTTCAGATTTTTCACCTTCACATTGTGAGAAAATGTTAGAGGTTTAAGATGAGATTATTGAGAGGTTCTGAGCTTGGAAAATGGGTTGGCCACCTTCCACTCATCCAAATACACCTTCACTCCACCTTCCCTATGCTTTTCTCCACCATTTTTTCTCTCGGATTTCCCTCATATTGTTTCCTGTAGCACTATAAGAAACTTGTAGTAACACTTGCAACAACACCAATGGGCCTCTCCTTAAGCCCATAAATCATCATCCACCTCATCCAGACCTGCCAAAACCACCCAGACACCTTTAGCCTTGCACTCATAAGTTCAAGCCCTTCCTAAGCCACCTTAGCGCTTTCTCCTCCTAGCTGCAAATCAACGCATTTACAATACTAGTTTTTTTTTAAGATGCATGAGTAAAAGCATGATAGTTAGAACAAGAAGTAGATAGAGTGTGTTTAGCCATTTGGCCCAGCAATGTGTGATTAGGTTATTCTTCTTTATGCAATTTCAATTCAACAATTTACTTCATCAAAGATGCCTAGTTTGCTTCCATTTCTTTCCATAAATTAATTTGCAGATTTCTTTCATTGCAGAGTAGCTAGATGTAATTTATTTCTGTAGAATATTTCTTTGATTGATGATAGAGTAAATTCAAAAGTGTGATAGACTTCATTCAGAAACCCTAGAAATAGCACCCTTTCATAGAGCTTAGAAGAGGATGACATGAGTATAATGTATCTATTGTGTATATATCACTCTCACCTCCAATTTTGTACGAACCCTGGGTTGATAAAGGAAAGTAAAGTAGCCTCTGGGAGTTGCAACATTCTTGGTGCAATACTAGGGCTCACCACTTTTTGGCGCCATTGCCGGGGAGGTGTCTAATAGATGATTTGATTTTGTTTTAGCATTATTTTTTACCTTAATTTTACATGTTCTTTAAGAAATATTGAAAAAATACAAAAAATATGATTTTCATGCCTTGTAGGAGTAGGGATACTCAAGGAAATGTTTTACCTAAAACCCCCACATCACCACATAGTCACCCTTCACTCTTCTTCAATGACTGTGAGGTTGAACACACCATAGGTGAGCCTTTTAAAAATTTTGAAGCACCTATTGGGGGATAATACGATCTTGTTTCACCAGAGGAACCTACTTCACCCATTCAAACCATGGCTAAAACTGAAGCCCGAGGACCTTTCCCATTATAGAGGTAGATGGGGAAACTAAAATAGAAAAAATCAACCCCTCAACCTTTCCACATTTCCATGGAGTTACCTTTTACGACCCTAAAACATTCATGTTTGAATTTTCTGTTGTCTGTAGGACTTATGACTATGCCTCAGATGATCTAACGTTGAAGCTATTCCCATATACCCTTAAGGATACAATTTTGTGCTAGTTCATGGGTCTACCTGGGTACAACATCACTACCTGGGAGCAGATGCAATAGGGCTTCAATAAAAATTATAGGGACTACTGTAGGTCCAAGGAAACTAAAGAGGAAATATTCAGGATGACTTTAGGGCCTGAAGAATCCCTAGAGGACTATGAAGAGAGGTTCCAGTTAAACTATAAAATATCCAATTGTAACCTTGATCCCAGATCACTTAAACTAGTACTTATCTGAGGGATCAGGGAGGAGGTGATAGAAACCCTCAATATGTTATCAGGAGGAGACATCTACCAGTTGCCTTATGAGACAATAAAAAATGTCTTCAAGAACCATTCTAGGGCAGCTATGAAGAAAGGAAGAGTTGGTCAAAGTACAACCGATACCCCTTCCTCTTCTACCTGCATCAAGCATGAGATTGGAAATATGTTGGAGGAATTCAAGAGTGACATGATGCACACCTTTTCCTTGTGAATGGACACAATTCAGATCAAGAGGAAGCAAGAGGAAGCAAAAAGAACCTTGGCTATACTGCCCTAGATGTACTAGAAAACACCCTAGAAATGAATGTCCATTAAATTTCATAGAGGTTTTCTTAGTCTGTGAGGAGAATCGTGCCATAGAAAAGTGTCCCTCCTTACCTGGATTCAAATCTGTATATCAAGTTGGGGAAGTAGGACCAGAGAAACTCTATTTCATCAACCAGAGAAGGCCTTAAGGCCGTCGGTCATATAAATAGGGTATGCAAGGTGCACCTTATTCCTACTATCACAACAATTAGAATGCACCTATAAAAAATGGGTACACCCCCACTCCTACATCATGGCCTACACCTCCTACTTGGCCTTACAACCCTCCATATCATCCTCAGCCTGTGAACCAACCATTTCAACAATATGTTCCTCAACAACCTCAATGGAACAAGCCATCCCAAGGGTGGACGCCTCAACATAATCAACCACATACTCTAATGCCTCCACCCCAACCTAAACCTAAGCTTACTCATTTTGCTCCACCCAAGCTGCCTCATATTCATGCACACCCCAATCCAAACCCGAACAATAGACAACCACAATAGGTTTACAGTGGAGAGAGATTCTATCCAACTTATTTTGTGGAGATCTAGGAGATTAATCTCAGGACAAGAAGAGTACTCCCATAAAGGCATCCTCCATCTTCACCTATAGAGGTTGAGGAGGAAAAGGAAGAAAGTAACACTCACATCCAACAAACTCCTTTTCTTGAGCGCTTGATCCATTCCAGTCAGCACACCTAAGAGGAGACCTGAATTTTGGGAGAACTGAAAAATTTGTGTAAAAATACCCCTTCTCTAGGCCATTAAGGATGTCCCTATTTACAATAGGCTCATCAAGGAAAATTTCTTCAAGAAACCTAGGAGAAATAAGAAAGATACCCCCACCATCAAAGTAGTAGGACAAATGTCCGACTTAATGTTGGGAAGGGTGATATTCCCAAAGTACTTGGACCTTGGTAGTCTAGTTGTAGATGTGGACATAGATGGTGTCATATTCCCAAATAATCTGATTGATCTCGAGGCTGCCATCTATGTAATGACCAAGGAAACTATGCTTAAAATCAACCTCCAAGGGACTTTGAGGAAAACCGCAATAATTATGCAACTTGAAGATTGGTCCACAGCAACTCTGGAAGGAATTATTGAGGATGTTATGGTTTCAATTAACTCTTGGGAGCATCCCATAGATTTCTTGGTTCTATAGCCAAAAACCAAGTTTAATGGATATACTCTCATCTTAGGGAGACCTTGGTTAGCCACTGTCGATACTTAAAATCAGTTGTCGAGCCGGAAACATGACTATTAAGAATGGGCCCTTGTCTAAAAAACTACTATTATATCCTCCATCCCGGCCTTCCATTGACCATGACCTACCTATATGGTCGGAGGATGAAGAAGAAGATGAAGTATACAACACTACACCCTACCCCATTTGTACCATAGATTTTTTTCGTAGAGGGGGGTAGCTTGATGAATATGAACTCATCGAAAAATTCATTCAGAACCAATCCCCCAATGAGAGGCCGCTTGAAAACCTAGTCAAATAATCTGAAAGCCACCCTTGGATGGAGCTACAATCAGTTGATTCAACCTATGAAACCACCAAGGCTGTGGAGTTTGGCCCATCCAAATCTCTGAATATTAACTCAAACCTCTCAAATAGAGAATAAGAGAAGCTATGCCAGCTTTTGAGAGAAAAAATAGATGCATTTTCTTGGGATTACAAGGAATGTGAAAGGGGTTGATCCAGGAGGATCTTGATCAGTACAAGATCGACAGAGTTCCAGATTGTCCGACGTCCAGTTCAGTTTGCAAATCTGAAATTTCGTCAGTATCGTTCGAAGGAAGACCTCAAAGTCGTTCATGGTTTAGTGCCAGGTTCATGGCATGATCGTCATGTGTGTGATGAAAAGGGGAAATTGGGTTAAAATTGGTCAAAAGGTGAAATACCTTACAATGTAAAGTTATATAGTTTTAAATGCTAAGACATAATCATAAAAACCTAAGGTCTAATCCTAGCATTAAGAGACAACCTAGATCTAAAACCCTAATACCTAAGCCTAAAACCCTATCCTATGATCTAAGTCCTATGCATTAAAAGCCTATTTTGAAAAATCCTAGCGCAAAGTATCAAACTTAAGTCTTAAAACTAAGCGCTATATTAAAACCTATTCCTAAGTCTAAAACCATACCATAAAACTTTTAAGATAATGTTAGGATAAAATAAATGTTGGTTTATAAAACTTTAATATGAAATCCATAAAACAAATGAATACACAGCGCTTGCTAACAGTAAGGTGAAATCGCGTCGGAGCTGTTGTGTAGACATGTGAATAGGTTTTGTGATTAACCATGGCATGGGTGGTTAACAGTTATGGTTAAACCGCATCAGATAATATTTAAACATGTGAACGGAGTTAAGCCACCATAGCCGGATCAAAACCATTGGGAAGAAGCTGTAACCGTCGGGCTCAAGCCGCAACCGTTGGTCAAAGGTGTTGATCACATGCCAACAGTTAGTTGCCTCCACCCGGTTAACTAACATTGTGGCTAAAAATTATATTATATGGTTTATATATGGGTTTTTGAATTAAAATCATTGCTAAGGTTAAGGAGTTATATCCCTAGGTTTATGAAGAGATAAGGATTCAAATCCCTTATCACTTAAAATCTTCAACCTCCTGCTAAATTGAGAATCAGTGGTTCGAATCAGTCATTATTTAAGCCATGTAAATTCTCATAAAGTTCATCTTAGATATTTGTGAAGACATTGTGCATTTTGAGTTCAGTTTCAGAAGGACATGGCGGTTGTTGTATTTCTAAACGCTCAATGAACAAGGTCAGTGAACTGGATTGTAAAGCAAAAGGTGAGGAAGAGTACTTTCTGTTTACAGGGTTCAAAAGTGTCTATGAGCATAGTCATTCTATTCCATTTCAGTGTAAATTTTCTTCAATATAAATCTTAATAAAAATGGATGCCCACTTAAAAGCAGACTCGAAGATGTAGTCCAGGAGGGACGAACTCCATCATCAAATTGTTTGCTTCTTATTCTCTCTGATTATTGCTGTTATTTAATTAATTATTGCTGCTAGTTTATGTCATCTTTCATTAAATCATACTTCAGTTAATAATCAATCTAAAGGACAAACTAATCAAACTCCTTAAGCACTTTATTCGATCACATTCAGATAATTTTTGGTATCAGAGTAGGTTGTGCTTGTATTTTGTTTGTCAGTGGATGTTAACCAGGTTGGGATTGCAACGTGGAAAAGGCGAGCTTGAGGAATTCGATCCAGAGATCGAAAGGCATAAATTCGATCATCAATCAATGATGACAGGGACTGAGACCGTTGAGACTCCTGAAGCTACTGAAAAGATACACATGGATGAGAATCAAATCCAGCAGATGTTTCTAAACATGCAGCAAATGTTGGCACAATTATATGAAGAAAAGAAAGCGAGAGTTGCAGCCTCATCATCGAAGGCATAAAAGAAGGAAAAGGGTAAAGGCAAGGCAGATAAATCTCCTTCTCCTCCATCATCTCCATCATCTTCTTCTTCCTCTTCTACTTCTAGTTATGAATCAGAAAAAGAAAAGAAACCTAAGAGTCAACTATTGAAAATTGATGTTAAGTTCGAATTACCCGTGTATGACGGTGAAATAAATCCTGAGAAATTAGATAATTGGGCAAAACAATTAGAATTCTATTTTCGTATTCAAGATATTATTGATGATAAGACAAAGATCCAATTAGCTATTCTTAGAATGGGGGGTACTGCTTTGATTTGGTGGGAAAGTAATATAGAGATAGATTTAAAGTGTAAGGGAAAATTTATCATCTCATGGACTAAGTTTATCAAAGCTCTAAAGAAACAATTCCATCCGTTGGGTCACACACATCAAGCTATAATTGATTGGCAGCGCTTGTGACAAGGTAAGGGATAGAGTGTTCAAGATTTCACACATGAATTCATAAAGAAAGCATTAGCACTTGGTTTTTCTTTGGACACAAAAGAAACTTTGGTGAATTATATTGGCATTTTGCATTCATATTTGCAGCATACATTATTAATGTTCAATCCTAATGATTTTGATGAAGTTTGTGTTCAAGAAATTCATGTCGAATCAGGTGGTAGACCATTCAAGTTTACACCAAAGACATCCAATTAGATGGAAACTGAAGACAAAAAAATAAGGGCAAGTCCAAGGAAAAGAAGACTGCCACAGCTCAGAAGGAAGATGAAAGACCTATGTGTACACATTGCCAAAGGATCGGCCATGATGAAGCTAGGTGTTGGAAACTTCATCCGGAACTGAAGTCGAAGAAGTTTTAATCGAAGAAGGGTGAAAAGAAGGTTGAAAAAACAATCTAGCAAGGCTTGGACTTGGGATCTAATTCAGGTGATGGAGGTAAAATCACTGCTATGGTTACAATAGGTAAAATTTTTGATGCTAGTACTTCTGCTTCTACAAACATCAAACAACAGAATGAAGATAAAATAATCAAGTTATTTCATATAAGGGTAACTTCAAAGCATACTAAGATAGATACATTGTTCAATAATGGATCACATGCAAATTTGATTTCTGAGTCATTAGTTAAAAAATTGGGTTTGAAAACACATAATCATCCAAAGCCATATCCTTTAGGGTGGTTAAAGGAACAAAGTCAAATTCATGTTACCAAACAGTGTCGGTTAAAATTTTCAATCATAGTTAACTATATCGAAGAAGTGGAGCTAGATGTGATACCGTTAGAAATTTTTGGAATTGTCTTAGGTAGCCCTTATATCTATGACTGTGATGCAATATTTTATAGAAAAGAGCATGTGTATCATCTCAAGAAATATGGGACTAAGTACATCATTCGGGCACATAAAATCAAAGATCACTTGAATTTAATTAATGCTAATCAGATGAAGCGCTTAATAAGTTCAAGTAAAAGATACTTTCTCATGTCGATAAAAGAGCAACATAAGGATCTTATTGATACTTGTTCAGGTTTTGAAATTCAATATAAAGTTAATTTGGTTAAAAAGGTAGATTCATTTCAAGATCTAGTTAAAGAACCAAAACATCTACTTCATAATATGGAAATATCACATGAGATGCAGTTGATGTTTGATGCCCCTAATAATGGAATCTGTCACAAGTCAGTTGTAGAGTGTAAAGAAATAAAGCAACAAATTGTAGGGATGGAATTCATGCGACACATATTAACTCCATACAGTTCACCCATAATTTTGGCTCATAAGAAAAACGAGACATGGAGAATAAGTGTCGAGGTTAAAGTTGATTCAATTAAGCAAAAAAATTTCACAGCATTAATAGATCATCAAAAACCATATGAAGTTAAAAATAATGTTAAAGGTTATGCAATGGAAATAATGATTCACATCGATTATCAGCTGCTTCAATACTTTCAGTCATATACTAAGTTGCCTCAATCTCACTACAGTTGGATGGGATTTCTTCAACAAAATCACTTAGTAATTAAGGACAAGGAAAGTGTAACAAGTAAAGTAGTTGATATGTTGTCCTTGAATGCTTCAGTAGTATTGCATAAAATTTCATTGGTTCATGAAAGTTATGTAGACCAGTATATTACTGATGATGATTTCGAAGAAAATGTTGAATCACTAACTCATAATGCTCAGATAGAAAGAGTGCAGGTTATTCGGGAAGTTCATATATCTCGGATTGCAGGATATTTCGACGTAAGAAACACTACGACACAAAGTCAAAATTATTGTTACTAGCCTCATATGTATGAAAAAATTGTGAAGTACATAAAGGGATGTGTAATGTGTTCGATAAGAAATACATGCAATCGAAAGATTGGTTTGCACATGCCACTTCTAGTTCCTTTGCAACCATGGGGCAGCATGTATTTGGTTCAAAGACATACATAAATGGTGAACAGAACCGGGATACATATTCTTCGAGGTAACTGCAGTAAACATCCTAGGATGTGGGATGAATTTTTAACTTATGTGCATCAAGCTTACAATCAAGCCTTACATTCTTCTGCACCACGACAAGCATTGAGTCAAGTCAGGTTCAAATTGCGCCATGATAAGAATGAGTGACTTTCATCAAAGTCAAGATGAAAGTGAGAGAGATGTATTATCACTTATTGTCAATTTAAAAATCAAGATTTTGTGGTCCAAAATACTTTTAAGTGGAGAGGATTGATCCAGGAGGATCTTGATCAGTACAAGATTGACAAAGTTCCAGATTGTCTGATGTATAGTTCAGTTTCAAAATCTGCAATTCCGTTAGTATCGTCCGAAGGAAGACCTCAAAGTCGTTCATGGTTCAGTTTCAGGTTCATGGCATGATCGTCATGTGTGTGATGAAAAGGTTAAATTGGGTTAAAATTGGTCAAAAGGTGAAATACCTTACAATGTAAAGTTCTATGGTTTTAAATGCTAAGACCTAATAATAAAAACCTAAGGTCTAATCCTAGAATTAAGAGACAACCTAGATCTAAAACCCTAATACCTAAGCCTAAAACCCTATCCTATGATCTAAGTCCTATGCATTAAAAGCCTATTTTGAAAAATCCTAGCGCAAAGTATCAAACTTAAGTCTTAAAACTAAGCGCTATATTAAAACCTATTCCTAAGTCTAAAACCATACCATAAAACTTTTAAGATAATGTTAGGATAAAATAAATGTTGGTTTATAAAACTTTAATATGAAATCCATAAAACAAATGAATACACAGCGCTTGCTAACAGTAAGGTGAAATCGCGTCGGAGCTGTTGTGTAGACATGTGAATAGGTTTTGTGATTAACCATGGCATGGGTGGTTAACAGTTATGGTTAAACCGCATCAGATAATATTTAAACATGTGAACGGAGTTAAGCCACCATAGCCGGATCAAAACCATTGGGAAGAAGCTGTAACCGTCGGGCTCAAGCCGCAACCGTTGGTCAAAGGTGTTGATCACATGCCAACAGTTAGTTGCCTCCACCCGGTTAACTAACATTGTGGCTAAAAATTATATTATATGGTTTATATATGGGTTTTTGAATTAAAATCATTGCTAAGGTTAAGGAGTTATATCCCTAGGTTTATGAAGAGATAAGGATTCAAATCCCTTATCACTTAAAATCTTCAACCTCCTGCTAAATTGAGAATCAGTGGTTCGAATCAGTCATTATTTAAGCCATGTAAATTCTCATAAAGTTCATCTTAGATATTTGTGAAGACATTGTGCATTTTGAGTTTAGTTTCAGAAGGACATAGGCAATTTTTTTTACAGCATTGCTCAACCGTCAGTGGTCGGAATTGAGCACGGAGATAGGCGTCGGAAAGGCGAGGAAGAGTACTTTCTGTTTACAGGGTTTAGAAGTGGCTGCGAGAACAATCATTCTGTTCCATTTCAGTGTAAATATTCTTCAAGATCAATCCTAATAAAAACGAACGCCCACTTAAAAGTAGACCCAGAGATGTAGTCCAGGAGGGAAGAACTCCGTCATCAAATTGTTTGCTTCTTCTTCCCTCTGATTATTGTTGTTATTTAATCATTTATTGTTGTTGGTTTATGTCGTCTTTCATTAAAGCATACTTCAGTTAACAATCAATCTAAAGGACAAACTAATCAAACTTCTTAAGCACTTTATTCGATCACATTCGGATTAGGGGTGCATCCCTTGGTATGCATACATCATATTTACATTAAGGAAGGATGCAAGCTTGTGTGCCAACCCCAAAGGTGGATGAACCCTGCTCTAAAAGACATACTCAAGGAAGAACTACAAAAATTGTTGGATGCAGGTTTCATTTATACTATATCAAACAATGAGTGTGTATCTACTCTTGTCCTGGTCCTGAAGAAGTATGGAAAATGGTGAATCTATTTTGATTATCGGGAACTCAACAAAGCTACCAAGAAGGACCATTTTAATTTTCCCTTTATAGATCAAGTCCTGGATGGCCTTGCAGGAAATAAGTCCTTTTCTTTCGTAGATGGGTTCAGTGGGTATAATCATATCAAAATTAGCCCTGAAGACCAAGACAAAACTACTTTCACATTTCCGTGGGTTACCTTTGCTTAAAGAGTCCTACCCTTTGGGTTGTGCAATGCCCCAAATACCTTCCAAAGAGCTATCTTGAGAATTTTCTTTAAGTTATTACATGGATCGGTTGAAATCTACATGGATGATTTCACACCCTATGGGGATGAATTCTAGGAAGCTCTCTCTAATTTAGTAAAAGTGCTAAGAAGATGCATTGATATGCATCTTTCCCTGAGCCCAAAAAAGTGTGAAATCTTAAAAAGAGCAGGAGTAGTATTGGGACACTCAATCTCCCAAGCAGGAATATAGGTGGACCCAAACAAAATCACCATCATCAAAAGGGTACATGCTCCTCAAAAGAAGAGAGATGTCAGGAGTTTCTTAGGTTTAGCTGGCTACTATAGAAGGTTTCTTGATTTCAGCAAGTTGGATTTCCCATGATTTGGTTTTTTGGCAAAAGACTCTGAGTTTACTTGGTCCAGTCTCTGACAAGAAGCTTTTGAGCTCATTAAGGGAAAGCTAACTACTTCCCCCATTCTCCGAGGTCCAAATTGGACTCTGCCTTTCCACATCCACACAGATGCATTAGAAAAAATTGTGGGGGCAGCCTTGGCGCAGTTAGAAGAAAATTTACCTTATGAAATCTATTTCATTAATAATAACATGTCCAAGGCCAAACTCAATTATACTGTCATGGAGAAGGAAATGTTAGCCATTGTCCATGCTTTAAGAAAATTTAGATATTATATCACTAGTTATCAGACCTTTGTACACACTAACCATGAGACCATCCAATATTTAATGAAAAAACCAGATGTTAGTGTTAGAATAATTATATGGTTGTTACTATTACATTAGTTTGACCTAAACATTGTTGATAAACTTGAAAAGGAAAATTTTGTTGCAGATTTTTTATCCAGGTTAGCTCTATGTGCAGATGAAGAAGGAATGGTGGATGATCAGTTGCTGAATGAACATATCTTTGCTATCTCAGCACTCTCACCATGGTTTGCTGACATAGCTAACTGCTTGGTTGCTAAAAAGTTCCCTGCTAACCTCTCATCCAAGGAGAAGAGCATGATCATCAGAAAAAGCGCCCCTTTCACATGGATTAGGGGAAATATATTCAAGCTAGGCCCTGACCAAATTCTCAGAAGATGTGTAAGCGAGGAATAATTATTTTACATCCTCTCTACATGTCATGATAGCCCTTATGGGGGCCTCTTTTATTAAAAAATGAAAACCTTCAAAGATTTGCAGGCAGGGTACTATTGGCCTACCCTTCACAAGGATGCCAGAAGATACACTATCAGGTGTGACCAGTGCCAAAGGATGGAGAAACCTACATAGAGGGATGAGATGCCTTTGCACCCTCAGGTGTATCTTGAGGCACTTGAAAAGTGGGGCATGGACTTGATTGGATCCATTGATCCACCATATGGCTAGAAAAAGTATATCATAGTCTACACTGGCTACCTGAAAAAGTGGGTTGAAACAAAATCTGTGAAGGTAGAAACTAAGGAGAAGGTATTAGAATTTATGAGAGAGAATTTTTTCTATAAATTTAGATACCCCAGAGAGGTATTCATTGATCAGGGGGCACAATTCACATCTCGTCTCATTGAAAATATTCCAAGGAGGCACAAGATAAAGCCTAAGACTTCCACTGCCTACCACACTCAAGAAAATGGCCAAGTGGAAGTGACCAAAAGAGCCTTGGAGAATATCATCACCATGGTTGTGAGCAGAAATAGAAAATATTGAGTGGACATATTCGTAGAAGCTACTTGGGCCTACAACACTACTCAGAAAACAACAACCGAGTTCACTCCTTATGACTTGGTTTATGGGAAGAAAGCTCTTCTTTCAATTGAATTTGAGTTCAACACCTTAAGGATGGTAGCTGAGTTACACTTGTATATATCAAAGGCCCAATAAGAGAGGTTGATGCAATTAAATGGATTGGATGAGTTTAGGATGCAGGCACTCCTTCACACAGAAGTGATTCAACTCCAAAAGGAAGGTTTGCATGAAAAGCACATCCAGGAAAAGACCTTTCAAAAAGGATATTTTACGTTGTTGTATGACTCAAGGTTCAAGGAATTCAAAGGAAAACAAAAGACAAGATGGATAGGACCCTAAAAAGTGGACAAATGTTATAATAATGGTGTAGTTCAGATCAGAACCATAGACGAGGAGGGGATTCCCCTACTTGTCAATGGTTACAAGCTTAAAGTTTACAAAAAGCCCTTGTCTAGGGAAGAATTTAACAATTTATAAATTCCAAAAACATGGAGGTGTATGTCATGGGAGACTCCATAATTTCCAGTGCCCCCCCCCTCTTAGAAAAAAGGAAAAAAGAAAAATAAAGAGGCGTGGGTGAAAACCTCTCTGAGGTGCCCAAGGCCAACTCCAGGGTAGAAAACCTCCATGAGGCAATCCTAGAGAAAAAAAAAGAGAGAAAATAAAAAATGTAAAATAAAAGATCCTGGGGTGAAAAACCCTATGAGGAGCGAAAGGCGGGACCATGGGTTGAAAACCTATGTGGAGGCAACTCACTTTCCATAAAAAAAAAACAAAGAGAAAAAATAAATAAAGAAAAAAGATAAAAGATAAAGAAAAATACCTATGCACTCATTTGTTTTTCTATTTTGCAGGTTATTGATCAACGATGGTTTTTGGATCCATGGGAGAAGATTTTATTCACTTCTCCTTCTCCTCTGCTTACACACTCCATGAACCACTCCAACATACACCCATTCATTCATTTCACCCCTCAAATAGGCAAAAAACTCCATTTTTTCTCCAAACTGTAATTGCTATAGGCAAGTCCATCAGTTACAGGATTCCTGTAGCACTAGAGGAAACTCCTGTAAATGCTACAGGAAACTTATTCATGAAGGAAGGAGATATCTAAAGGATTTGTAAACTTCAAGGAGAGCATGATAATTTATTTTTTTCCTGTACCTACCACTCCTAACCCCTCGTTTCACTCCATGCATAAGGATTCACTCCCTAAACCCTATGTTGCACTATTAACAACTAGATCATCTGTAACTTGGCATGAGACCTCTTCCCTTGCCTATCCAAAACTACATTCATTACATGAATCCATTAATAACCTCCATAAACCATTCCCCTTAATTTATAAGCAATATGAAGCAAGAAGAATAAAAAATATGACTGCTACAGGGAATGGGAAAGTTTCTGTAGCAATTCCGTGTATGACACAAAAAGGCCAAAAGATGAAGAAAAGTTAATGAAGATGACTTAAAAAGACCACCAACAGACTCTAGAAGAGAGAGCACACTATCCAAGGCACCTAAAAACCTCCATGCAACACTTGCAAGAATAAAAGACAAAAAAATATTAAGTAGCTCACTTAGAAAACAAGAAACTCACTCAGAAAATAAGTTCCTCACTCAGAAAATAAATAAGAAAATAAAAAAAACAGCAAGAGGAATATCATGACTACAACCACAAGCTCCAGCTCCTTGCACCAGATCATTCTACAACACACCAACACTAGGTAGGCTCAAGTATGGCCTTCACCCCTCGCTATGCATTCACAATGACCAAAATAGTTTAATGTCGAGGTTTAGAGATTTAAAAGGAAAAAAGGTGGCTAGTTAACTTGGCCACCTCTGTAGAGTTAAACTGGAGGAAAAATAAAAAGTACATGCCACCTGGGAAAGTCAAATAAAGTCAAGTGGGAGTGAATGAGTACGAGGAGGTGATTACGAGGCTGTGCAATCATTAACTTGAGTGGGAGAAACGATATCAAATAGGAAAACTCGTGTTAATTTTGAGTCAGCACCCCACTCCAAATTTAGTTACAAATTCCATAAAGGTCAGTTCTGCCTCATTATCACCACTTTTCTGAGAATTTTAAGAGTAGTGAGAGAAAAATAGCAGTGGGATCCATCAAGGAGAGAGCATCAAAGTCAGAGCTTGCATGCACCATCGTGATACAAGAAACAAAGAATTGCTATAAGAAACTACATAGGCAGATCAACAAGGATACAAAGGGAAAAATAGAGTCACCTGTGGGTGAAATTTATTCCTAAGGTCACCATATCCCAAGAAAAAACACTGGAGGATAGACGTAAGTGGTTGCCACCCTCCAGAACTGAAATTTCTCCATGAAATTACACACTGCTATAATTTGGAAATTAAAGGGTAAACAAAAAAATTGCATTTGTTTGAGACCATAATGTCCAAGATCTCTTCACATAAATCGAAAACATCTTACCACCTTCCTATCATAGCCATAAAAATGGGAGCGGGATTCAACAAAAGGGATCCCAATGATATTAAAAGAATAAGGCAACATCCTCAAGTCATGGAAATTTTTAGAAACCACCAATGGCTAAGTTTATTCGAGATTTTGAAAGGTTTTGATGAGGAGATAGCTCGAGAGTTTGCAGTGGCTCTGCAATCACACTCAGAAGAGAGAGCCACCACTATGGTTCGGGGCTTAGCCATAACACTTTCGGCTGAACTAATCAATAGAGTCATCACTTTTCCCTTAGGAGTTAAGTGGGTTAAAGAAAGGATGCCAAGCACTGCAGCCAAGAAAAGCTTCTTTCTGCCAGGAGAAGAATACATTGAGGACAAGAATGGAATGAAGAGAGAAAGCTTTCCATACCCCTGGGATGAAGTAGCCTTACATATCATGAAATTAATTTCCTATGAAGGCAGACTTAGTGTAGTCTATGGGTACCATTTCAAGTTATTTAATGAGCTTAGGTTTCAAGGAGAAGTCCCTATAGAATAGAGATTGAGCATCCCTCATTTCCTCTTGAACTCAATAAAAAACATGAGAAAAAAGGTAAAGGAAAGAAAATACCAGCATTTGGCTCATCATGGCCTTATAAAAATGATAGTGAATGATTCTCTGAGAAGGTTAAACCTCCCCGTATCTTGGTCCTCATTCATAGACATGGATAGGGAAGCATTCATATCCACCGAAACAGGAAAAACATCTACCTCTAGTCTTAGAGAGAGGGAGGTAGAAGAAGAAGAAGAAGAGGAGGTAGAAGAAGAAGACGAGGAGGTTGAAGATGAGGAAGAAACAAAATAAATGGAGGTTGAAACAAAAAGCATAGAGACATTAGAAAAAAAGAAAGAAAATTATGAGGGGAAGAAGGAAGAAAAGGAAGGGGAGAAGAAAGGATTGGACCCTATGCTAGGCATTGATGCCTCTCCTCATGACACCAACATGTCACCAGACATGACAGATCAGGAAGTGGCTACTACCCTAGCCACTTTGAGCACATCTGAAGAGACAAACACCTATGTATTTTAGGACTAGGAAGAGACAAAGGGCAAGGCAAGGGAAACCACAAAATCCAACCAAAAGCCCTATTTTCATTGAGGAGTCACCCAAGAAAAATGATGAAGGAAGGATAGAAGAAGGAAAGGTGAAAGATGTCACCTCACCTATGAGGACCCCCATGTCCTACGCAAGAGGAAACTCAACAAGGTTAGCATTCCATACACATCATACAACCCCCACAGACCCTCAAAAGACTAAAAAAAGGGAAAATAAGCAAGAGAGGGTCTTCAGCAGGCAAAATAGAGTTTTTTACAGGAAAATTTGTCTTTGCTACAAGAAACTCTCGCAAACTTAGAATCAAAGGAAAATACATTGGATGAGGGAGAAAATAGAGGCATGGATGGGCAGGAGGCCCAAGAAGATAAGGAAAAGGCACAAGATGAAGGGAAAGATGAAAAAGGGGGAGAAAACAATGACAAGGAGGAGCCTACCTCACCAAAACCGATCCTCAAAGATGTATCAATAGTGCAAAACCCTAGCCCTCAGCTTCGAATACACATTTATTGAAGGGGGTAGTTTGATTCCTAAGAAGTTCACAATGCCTTTATTCTATTAGTTGTAAGAGGAGAGGGCACACACTCATCGTTGGATGAATATTGCTACAACCAAAGGTGTGCATTACATAGGGGTCATGGAAGAAAAAGTGATTGAATTGGGGAAGGATTTTTCTGATGCTAGGCTCAGAGAATCCATGTTTAAAGAGTAGCTTCAAATGGCCCAAATAGAGAATGAAAAATTTTAGGAGCAGCTTTAGCAAAATCCTAACAAACAAATGGCCATCATGGTAGATTCGTGCATGGAGGCCACCCAACATAGATATCCATCAAATTTATATGTAATCTACCTCAAGGAGCAGTGGATCCTATTTCAAATAAAAACACTAGCCTCTCATGGATCCTTACCTTTTCAAAATTGTAGAGAATTCATTGACTTTTTCAACCAGTCAAGTATGGCAGACAAGGAAAAAATGGCAGAATTATACATGCATAATCTTGTGTCGATAGACTTGAACATATGGGACCCTAATCCTAAAATGGGAGACATGCAGTTAATGGCATTAGCATCCTAGATGGTTAATGAGGAAACCAGAGCACGAGAAGTAAGAAGGGTCATGAGGAGAGAAAACAGAGAACCTATACACATTAGGGAATAACTTTTCAGCCCTATGGGAGTCATCAACAACCATCTCAAGATAGAAAAGGATCCTGCAATTGCAGAAAATTACCTCAACACACAAGCTAAATCCATGGCTCATTTTGATTATTTTTTTAGGTTGTTGGGAGATGAATGCATAATGGCTAGTCAAAGGAGATGGAATAGCCTCCCTCATAGTCTTAGAAACATGGAGTACCACACACCAGAGAGGTTTAGAGGTGCCCAAGAAATAGCACCACTATACAAGAGGCCCATGCAGGCCAAGAAGATTCAGTGGCTTGGTTTGAAACTCAGTCCACCCTTGCTGCAGGTTATGAGTGATGGAAAAGAGCAAGATGAGAAGAACAGAGAATGGGAGGAAGAAGAAAATAATTATGGCTTTTACCCTCTTGAAGGGACGCCCATGCTTCTTCCTTGGGAAGTTAGAGGGTCCATTAAATCTTTGAAAGAAATTGAGAAGGAGGACTAAGTTGCTCAAAGGATGAGCAACCATTTGGAAGGGGGGTGATGATGAGCTCCATAATTAGGTACATTTGGAGGGGTTAATTGTCACCTTTTAACCTTATTAAGTCTCTTTTTCCTACATTTAATTATATTATGGTCTTATGTTGCTAGTGTAGATGGTGATTAAGGCTTGTCATACTTCGAATGCGTAAGATGAGTTAAATGTAGAAAATTCATGAAGATATTTCCCTTTTGTTGAAGATTTTGAAATTAAATCTTAGAGTAGACAACAAGGAGATATTCTAGGGGGCTTTTCCACCTCCTTAACTCCCAAAGGCAGCCAAGGGATCCTCGAGATTCCCTCCAACAACTCGAAATCAAAGGCAACCAAGCAAAATCAAGATCAAATGCACAATAGATCAACTTCACTCGCAGTCAAAGTGGATACGTCACCTACTTTTTAGGGAGCTGTTGGTAGCTACCATCTAGGTTAAATAGTGCTGAGTAAGAGCTCATTAGGATTCAAAATTTGAAGGAAGCTAATAGACTCTTAGCTCTTGTAATAGGTTTTTGAGACTTTCATGATTATGTAATGAGACTATTTTATGCAATAAGATGATTATTCAAATTGTTCTTCAATGATTTAGTTTCAGAGGGCTACGATTGTGGGTTAGGGCCCAATACATTGGCCTTAGTCTCTCTTCTGTATTCATTCCTTACTTTTATGTCATTGTAGCTAGTTTGATTTATGAGTTTTTAGCTAGTTTTCTTACATTTAAATTCACTTTTTTAGTTTTCTTCCATTTGTCTTTGTTGTAGATTAAGCTTGCTTACATTTTGGTAGAATAGTTTATAAAAACAGAAAGCTATATGACAAGCCTCCCTCTCTCATCTCTTTCATTGGAGCTTGAGGAGGGCAAACCTTCTCCATAGGCCAAATTTTCTCTTTAGTTTATAATTTCTTGGAAAGAGTAGTTATATTGTTGTAGTGTCATGAACATGTTTAGAATGTTGAGTTGGATTTCTGTTTGAATGTTGAAGTAGTTTTTCTTTCCAAATTCAACTCATGTTTTCCATTTCCTTCATCATGAATTTGTCAATATTTTTTGCATGAATAGGTATTTTTATTGCAGGTTCAAGTAGCACAACAAAGGAGGACTTCACCAACACCATTAGCTTCATTTCCCACCTTTCATTAGCCTTCTCTCCATCAAATCACCATCAGCTCTGTTTTCAGTTTTTTCACCTTCACACTGTGAGAAAACCCTAGAGGTGAAAGACGAGCTTATAAAGAGGTTATGAGATTGGCCAAGGGGTTTTCCACATTCCAATCATCCAAACATGACTTCACTCCACCTTCCCTATGCTTTTCTCCACCATTATTGGCATGGGATTTCCCTCAGATTGTTTCCTGTAGCAATTCAGGACTTTCTTGTAGCACTATAGGAAACCTATAACATCACTTGAAACAGCACCAGTGGGCCTCTCCTTAAGCCCAGAAACTATCATCCACCTCATCCAGACCTACCAAAACTACCCAGACACCTTAAACCTTGCACCCACGAGTTGAAGCCCTTATTAAGCCACCTTAGCGCTTTCTCCTCCTAGCTGCAAAACAATGCATTTACGAGCATAGTTAGGTCATGATTAGATGCATGAATAAGAGCATGATAGTTAGTAGATAGAGTGTGTTTAGTAATTGGTCCCAAAAAAGTGTGATTAGTTTAGTCTTCTTTATGAAATTTCAATTCAACAATTTAATTCATGAAAGATGCCTAGTTTGCTTCCATTTTTTGCATAGATTAATTTGCAGATTTATTTCATTGAAGAGTAGATAGATGTACTTTATTGCTGTAGAATAGTTCTTTTATTTCTGATAGAGTAATGTATTTGAATCATTTGTAGCCATAGGTCTAAATTCAGAAGGGTGACAGACTTCATTTAGAAACCCTAGAAATAACACCCTTTCATAGAGTTCAGAAGAGGATGGCATGAGTATAATGCATCTGCTGTGTATATAGCATTGTCACCTCCAAGTTTGTATGTGTTGGGGATCTGTAATTTTAGCATATTGGTGAGACTAAAATTGCAGAAACAACATCATTTCAACCAACTTTGGGATTCTAGGATCTAGCCCTCCTGAATCCGGAGAGGGATCTCTCCAATAAGTGCAAAGATGGATTTGTCTTTGAAGTTTGGGGTTATGATATTAGGCTAGTTATGAAGGCCAAGGGTTTGTTTTTTTTTTTGGGTGGTTGAGCATGATTACTGTTTGAGGTGGAAATTTCTAAGTGCAAAGAGTTTCAAAGGTGAGAAGTTGCAAGCAAATAGGACAAGCTTTAGCCAAAAGGTAGATGACTGCATGTTTTAGTCCATTGGGCTATGGAGTCATAATAGGGTTTAATTGGAACATCAAGAGGCAAGAGTGGTCCATGGGCAGGTCATCTATGTCTAAGGATCTCTTTGAAGATTGATTTATGGAATGAAATGATACAATAAGAGGAGAAATTAAAAGATGCAGAAACAAGAGCAGCCCAGGATCTGGTAAGTACTTTGAAACTAGCCAGCCTTTGATACACTTTCAATAGAAAACATCTTAAAACAAAGGGAAACTTGAAGGCAACCTTTGGAGTAGAAACTAGCGGGCCGAGCTCATCACAAATCCTCTCCTAGCTATGCTTTACTTGGTTACTTTCAAGACAAACACAAAGATAAAACAGAATGGCCTAAGATCTGGCAAGTACTTTGAAACTAGCCAACTTTTAACACATTCCAAGGGAAACAATCAGACAGTCTGTGGGATCAAACTGGGACCAGGGCTCACCATATCTTCCTCAGTTCATCTTCACTAAACATATACTGAAAGTAACATCTAAGAATAACATTCAGCTAAGACAATAAGACGAGGGAACGCCAACATTCCTATGCTTGAACTGAATTAAATCATTCCTAAATAACACAGATTGGAAGAAAACATTCAGATAAATATTTTCAGTCAGAGAAGGCTACTGATATACATTAGGTCCTAACCCTAGGCATGTTGTTCTTTATAAGAGAAAATGAAACACAGTGGAAACAGAAAATAAAATGACAAGTTACAATGAGAAAAAAATCATCAATCAACATAGACCAGGATCCCATAAATCAGCTTGTATTGATGCTCCAAACCAGTTACAGCTTTAAGTCCAGTGCTTTAGGTTAGCAACCATATACACATCTCAGCCTAACCTATCTATCACCAGCAAAGCTCCAAGAGCCAGTGAATACTATGTACAATCAGAAGTTTAAGCTCAAGTGTATATCAAAGTTCTACAACCAACCCCTCACTCATCTTCTGAAGAAGTATATATAGAAGGGTGAGGAGGTGAGATCTGATAAAAGATCTCAATTACAATTAATACGGACTTAAATGGTTTCTGGGCCTTTTGAGGGGCTCAATGAAGAAAGTTACATACATATCCTCTGTATTAAATGATTTTCCATAAAGATTAATCTCTGTGGGAGCTTTTGTTGACCTTTGAGGCTCTGTGTGATGTCGGGGTTACTTTGCAGATATTATTTGCATTAATATTCGCTACAGAAGTAACTCTCTAGCTGCGCTGAGGCGAAAATCTTCATTTGATCAATAACTTTGGCCTATGATTGAGTACTTTGAGGAACATGTGGCACTATGGTAGATGAGACGACTCAATTTTCCTCAGATGTGGCGGTGGAGGCATTCCTATCGATAGAACACTTTAGGTTTTTTGTAAACTGTGTTTTACATCAGGATTAGGCTTTTGATAAACCTTCTTAGCCGTGATCCACGCAAATCTGTTCTCCATTCTCTGTTTCTGGTTCTTTTTTATCTTTGTCACCGATACTCTTTCCCTGTGTTGGATCCATATTTTTCTGCTGGTGTGTAGGGCTGCGTAGGGTCATGTGGCATCAATGCTTGCAGAAACACTGATGGAACGTGAAATTTGACACCTGTGAATGATTTTACCTTGGCGAGTCGAAGGTGGGAGGATCGTCACCCTCCGCCTTCGCATTTCTTCGGTTATGGTGGAAAATCACTTAAAACCCTGCAAAATACAAAAAATGTTATAAAATCCATGCATATGTTGGTTGAATGCTTCAAAGGAAGTGTGGAGGGAGCGTGGTCATTGGATGGCATCATCCAACGGTCGGATTAATCGGGAGATATCGTAGAATGGGCGGAAGAAGATTGAATCTGAGCCGTCGATCGCACAGAGATCGACGGTCGGGGGCAGAGGTTGAAAGTCAAACGGAGGAAACAGGGCGATGGAATGTGGACCGTCGATCTGCAGATCAGATCGACGGTGGAGATTGATTAAATGCCGCGCCGGGACCATGTTAAGTGTCGAGCATCTTTGGCGAGCGATAGCCATTGGATGGGTGGCTTCAGATCGGACGGTCCACGAAAATATTGCTGGGTGTCCCCATCCGAACGATAACGTGCGATGGACGGCGGTTTCCCAAATAGTGTCCAGGACGCGTGTCACGCAATGTATGGAATCGCTGGTGATCAGGGGAAAACAACTTTTCTCCTAAATGTGGTGCGATGGATACCGCCGATTTCGGGCAATCAGCGTATGGACGGTGGGGACCATGGGAGATGAACTCCGCACCATCCGATCTGCAGATCAAATCGACGGTGCGGAATGGTTTAAAAATGATACCAGCAGAAAAATGTAAAATAATTTAAAACCCAAAGTTTAAATTTAAACAAAAGTTTTAAGAGGGGCAGGGTGAAAAATATATAATAAAAAGGTCTGGCTCCCGACCGTGGGGCCGCAGGCGCATGGGAAGTGATGTGCCCGAGGGTTAATGGATAAAGGGGTTTAGGACTTAGCCCGGGGGGCTTAAGACCATAGTAAATAAAACCTTATTTTTATGAAATTTTTCAAGGTTTTCAATGGATTTGGGGATTTCGGTAAAGGTTAAAGAGGGAGTCTTTAACATTGTGAAAGTGATTTTCATGAGTGAAAGAAGAGAACTCATGATAAACTAAGGAGTGTTATGGAGAAATAGGGAAACAAATGAAGGTTAGTTTTATAGTGGGAGGAGGAAAAAGGGCCTTTGCAGCAGTAATCTGGCTTGGAAATCAGCAGGCTTTCTAAGTGTAAAATGGGAATATCAGTGAAGCTTTGGACAGAGGAAAGGCTGGAGGCCTTTAGGAGTCTTCAAGAGCCAACAATTTTTAATCATGAAATTTGTTCCTTGAAGGCTCAAACGGTCTTAGCCACCTTTTGGTATAACCAATATTGTGGGTGTTGGGAAAAATACTGAGAGGGGGGGTGAATCAGTATTTAGGGCATACTAAAATTTTTTTACTTTTTCTTTCTCTAAAACCCACGCGCTACTTCACTGAGCCCAACTCGCGTATACATGTGGATATCCTTCATAAAACTTGCGTATACACAGAGATCTTATTATGCATTTATTTCTTTACTTAGTTCTATGCATCATTCATTCATCAGACGTTTAGTTAACAGTAAGTATGTGCAGTAATAACAGAATAAACCATCACACATAAGTAACACACATATGAACACTAGGATTTTAGGTGGAAACCCAAGTCGGGAGAAAACCACCGCTGCCGTTGTTTCAGCCTTAAATATTTTATTATAGAGAAAACATCTTACAACCATGTACTGGCGCAGACTCATACCAGCACGCAGGCACCCACCTCCAGAAGGCTACAACCTTCTCTCGTTTACCAGCCTCTCCTGGAAGGGAGCTACAACCCCCTGCTCTCGTTTACCAGCCTCTCCTGGAAGGGAGCTACGACCCCCTGCTATCGTTTACCAGCCTCTCTTGGAAGGGAGCTACGACCCCCTGACTGAAGGCTACGACCCTCAGCTCTACCATGGACCACGTTTCATCAATTTTCAGACTGCGTATGCATCTGCACACATTTCAGAACTGACTTCAATTCCCATACTCACTTTTGCTGAATACAACCCATGTATATACACGCTTTCTCTGCCACAAACCTGCGTATAGATCTTTAATCATTGTAGGGCAGCACAATTCTTCAGAACAGATATATTGCTCAGATTTTACCCTTTACTTCAGAAAATGTTTGCCTCATCTCAGATCTAAACATTCCATAAACAGATCTAGGAAATACATATACATTTCAGATCTAGAGATCTCTCTTCATCAATTTCTTCCTAGGTGCATTAAGAATTCAGATCTATCAGCAACCTGTTACCCATTCCATACAGAAATACTTCAAAGCGAAGTATTCATTCACATCCCTTATGCGTTCTTCAAGATTTCGTCAGTCAATTGAACCAGGAATTAATCACCATCTGATTAAAGATCTTGATCATCATATTCACAAGTGCGCCATATAGTCAGATGTATCAGAGTTTTTTTTTTCATACAGATATCTCTAAAAGAGATTCGTTTATTATCAACCCTTTTTTTTTCACCCACTTCTTCATAATTCTCATCAATTTATATAGATGTTTCCTTTAGTAAAACCATGAGTCAAAACCACGAACCGCTAATGGTATTCCTGGACGGGGTCACAATAGATAATCCAGCGTATTAAAAATCGAGCCAATTTAAATTGAAAACCCCAACCTTCGTTCTTCCATGCATGAATCGTCCCAAAGATAGTCTTTTATCTTCGCCATATAATATTATAACTATAACCCCAATGGTTATTTTAAAACTTTACACTGCCCCCGTAACCTTAGATTTCAATAAAATTTTAATCAAATTTCATTCTTTGACCTTGGGTCCACATCGCAGTTGGCCATTTGCGATGTGCGATATGCAATGGCGTGACATCGCATCGAAACTTACAACTAGTGGAAACATATGGTGGAAATAACAAATATGCGATATTGCGATTATGCGATGATCGCATATCACAACATTCAATCGGCGCGCACATATATATATACCATGCAATTGTGTGATGTGCGATGATCGCATATCGCAACAATCACCAAACTCTAGTTTGGGCGGAGGGTGAGTTTGCGACATTTCGATGTTGCGATCGTGCGATGGCGCGACGATCGCATATCGCAAATAATCCATATCAACAAGACACTTGAAACTTCAAAATTGCGCTTTTCGATTTGCACTCAAGTGGTAGGGACCACTTGTCCTGCCGCTTTCAAAGATTTAAAGTCCTTCCGCTGTTTTATTCAATTTTCTTCATACTTGGTTGTTGAGGGCTTAAACACCCGAAATGACTGTTTTTAAATAAACTATGCTCCTCTGTAGTCTGGTACTACAACTGTCTTCATTCCACTGTAAAACGCCACTGCCTATTACCATAATGACAATTCATTCATCCTTACATGTCTCATTCTTTTTGAATTCGTGTTGCTGTTCACCAAAACTCTGCTGTGCCTTTGTACTCTTTTCTCCCATTCTATCTCTGCTCCTTTGCCAATTCCTTTGCCATCAAGGACAACTTCATCAAGTAGGTTTCCATCAACTTTATCAAGTAGGTAGCCATCAAGGACAACACTCTGCATCATATTGCCAACAGTGGGTGGCTAACAGTGGCTCCACTTGGGGATGGTGCCTTCTTGAAGGCATCGAAATTGATTTTGCATTCTGCAGGATACTGACCTGTGCCTGATCCTTTGGGCTGCCTTTCTTTCTGTGGATAATGTGCTCTGAAAAAAATATTAGCAGCCATAAAAGCAATGGATCTTCATCAATACAATTTTCTACCTTCCCGATCCTACTGATCTAACATTTTTTCTTCATCAGAGTGCACTTGGATTGGCAAACTCTTTTCACGACATTTTATTCTTTTGAAATCATAAAACTAATCCATTTCTACTCCTTTTTTCTCCCTGAACTCAGATTAAACAGTTGAGCTCAGATGCTTCTCTACCTAATCTACTGTCTATTGGGATTTAACTGTCCAACAGACTTTCATTTTCTAAATTCTACAACAGAATGAAAAGCATTCAAGTCAGGATTGAACAGTCTAACTTGATGCTGGTCCATGGCATAAAGACAAGCTGCACATAGACATTATTTCATAGAAAATTAAATCAAAATGGAAGGCTTAAGATCTGAAAATTCAAAGTACTGCCTTCTATTTTTACAGCTCTGTTTTAACTTTGTTTGAGCTGTTTCTTCTTTTTCCTCTAGTTCGGATTTTGAGTTAATAAGAACCAGATTTCTACATCTCTTTGACTCAGAAAAATAGAACAAATTTGAGTCATTACTTTTTTGAAACTTAGGTTCAGATTTTGAACATGTTTGAACCTTTAATTTTATCCTAAACTATCTATTGATAAGCCAAGTTTGAACATTTTGGCAAATCAAATTCACTATCCTATCAGCAGAAAATTTAAAGCTAATTAGTCAAGATTAGGATGTTTGACTAACTAGAAGCGTGTTTTTAGGAGTGGCGTTTAAGCTTGCACACTTTCATATTTATTTCTCTTTTTTGGTATGGGGCTATACCTCTCTTGTTTTCATAATCTGCCCTCTTTTATTTCTTTTTATTGTTTTTGTATTTTTTATTTTTACAACTTTGAATGCAATGGTGGATGAGATTTTTATAATGGAACAAGATAAAAGGCTTTAAAACATATCATGGATTAAGAGAAGTAAGGCTTAAGCATCCTGGCATTGACAGGACCCCCAAACAATTCTACTCCATTCAACTCCTGCAAGAAAAATGCATTGTTACCAGCAGCTAAATGAATAGAGTAAGGGCCAAGCCATAGGTTGTCAAATTTTCCATGCTTGCCCTTCTATTCCCTTCTTGAGTCCCACTTTAAAACTTTGTCCCCAATCTTGAAATTTCTGGCCTTTGTTCTTCTGTCAAAAAGATTTTTAATGTTGTCTTGCTTCTGCAATGCTTTGTTATACACTTCCTCTTTGGTTTGCTGAAGATGAATGGTCTGATTTTTTCTTCTGATCATATCATTATCCTCAGTCTGCAACTCTTGAATCAAATTCATCACTGGTACACCAAGGATATTTGGAAAAATTTCATCAGTACCATACACAAGCTGGAAAGGTGACATTCCAATGGATTTCTTCAAAGTCAATCTATCAGCCCACAATGCATGAACCAGCTTTGTGTGCCAAGAATTTTTGTTGTCCTCCAACAGTTTCTTGATTATGCTCACTAAGATTTTGTTTGAGGATTCTGCAAGTCCATTACCTTGAGGGTAATAGGCCTTGGAATGCCCCAATGTTATCTGATATCTGTGACATAACTCAACCATTTTCTTTGATCCAAATGCTGCTGCATTATCAGTGATGATCTTAGTAGGACAGCCAAATCTGGAGAGAATGTTAGTCTCCATAAATTTTATAATAACTGAATAATTGGCTTGTCTACAAGGTATGGCTTCTATCCACTTAGTGAAATAGTTTGTGGTAGTGAGAATCCATCTATCCTGGGCAGAAGATGGGGGATGGATTTCTCCTATAAAGTCAAGTCCCCACTGTTGAAAAGGGGCTTCAACAGTGATCGAATGCAGAGGTAGGGGTAACTGTTTTCTTTTGCCTTTAAAAAGTTGACACTTATGACAGGCTATGATCATCTTGTGCACATCATGGAAAATAGTAGGCCAATAGAAACCAGCCCTCAAAAAATTTTTGGCTGTTGTCTTCCAGTACAAATGAAATCCACACTCTCCTTCATGGAATTGGTACTTAACCTTCTCTGCATCAAACTCAGGCAAACATTTAAGCAATATACCACTTGCATTTTTCCAATAAAGACATTTATCTATAATGCAATAGTTTACAACTTTTAACTTAAGGAACCTTGCCTTCGTTTTTATCAAACCAGGAGGTGTATTCAAATTAAGCAAAACATAAAAAATATCAGCATACCAAGAGGAATTCATAAAATGGTTTTCAACAATGGGTGCTGAGATTTCCTCTTGATCATCTAAAGTATTAATCATATGAATATCAAGAACTTCACAATTTGACTCAGCCATTAATCTAGCTAGACCTTGGCCTTTGATGAGTTTAGTGGGCTTTATCTCTAAATCATATTCAAGAATAACAGCAATCCACCTACCTCTCTTACCATCTAGGTCCTGTGTTAGAATGTCTTTAACAACTGAATTCGGGACAAAGGCAATGATGTGTGAGTGAAGGATGTATACTCTGAAGTCTTTCAATGCTTTAACCAAAGCAAAAGCTTGCCTCTCCATAATGTTATACTTCAAAGGGGCATCCCTCAATGCCTTGCTAAAGAATGAAATAGGTTTCTCTTGTCCTTGTGGATATTTCTGTAAAAGGACAGCAGCTATGGTATGTTCTGATGCAAATGAGAAAATATAAAAATCTTTTGAAAAATCGGGACTTATCAGAACCGGTGTTTTGGTCAACGCTTGTTTCACCGGCTCAAAGGACTTCTTTGCTTCCAAGGTCCATTTTACCCCTTGCTCATTTTTTAACATGTTTGTGATATTCCTAAGGAGCTTAGCCAAGTTGGGGATGAACCTTCTCAAAAATTTAATCTTTCCAATGAAAGATTGCAACTCTTTGATGTTTCTAGGATGAGAGATTTGCAATATGGCCTCAATCCTCTTTGGATCTATCTTTATACCCTCTTCTGCAATAATGTGTCCAAGAAGCTTACCTTCTTGGAGATAAAATAATTTCTTCTTAGGGTTTAAGGATATTCCAAACCTTCTGCACTTCTCGAGAACCTTTCTCAAATGTTCTAAGTGTTCTTCATCTGTTTTTGAAAACATGGTGACATCATCAAGATAGATAATGATGAAGAAGCCCAGTTCTTCCGAGAATGCTATGTCCATGGCTCTTTGAAAGGTTGCTCTAGCATTCATTAGACCAAAAGGCATTTTCACATACATGAAAGTGCCCCATGGTGTAGTAAAGGTTGTCTTTAATTGATCATCAGGGTAAACTAAGATCTGATTGTACCCTGAATAGCCATCCAACAGAGAAATTATTCTAGACCCTACTACCCTTTGTAAAATATGATCCATCTTGGGCAAAGGGTAGTTGTCTTTTAATGAAGCTTTGTTTAAGTCTCTAAAGTCTATACAAAGCCTGATTTCTCCAATTTTCTTCCTAACTGACACCAAATTAGATACCCACTCAGAATATCTAATAAGGACAATAATACCAACATCGTACATTTTCATGATTTCCTTCTGAACCAAAGGTAACTGAACAGGGTTTATTCTGCGCAGTTTCTGTTTGAATGGTTTTTGGTTCTCTTTGAGGGGGATTTTGTGCTATATTATTTCAGTGTCATAGGACTTCAGATCTTCGTAACTCCATGCAAAAACATCATAAAACTCTTTAAACAGCTCTATGTATTTGAGTTTAATGTGAGCTGGTAAAGTTTTAGACAGTTTAATCATTTTTCGGTTTTTCCTCACTGCCTATATTTCACTCCTCCACTTCAGTCTCTACAGGTTCCAGTTTTGGCTTCTTGTCCACATCGTTAAAATCAAACAACTCTTCTAAAGGGGACATACCACTAGGCAAACTTTCATCTTTATCATGCAGAGTTTCTAACTCCTGTGTTTCTAACTCTGCATCCAATTCTGTTTTGTTTCTAAGTTTTCTAGTCAGAAGATTGATATTGACAGGCTCAGGAGACGATTCTTCTTCACCAAGAAAGTTTTCTTCATTGCATTCTGTTTCATAGTCTGAACTGTTAAGTTCGAATTCATTTCTAAATTGCATGAAGTCTTCTATTTGTTTGCCATTGTCAAACACCTGCCAATATTTTTTATTATCAGGCACTGCTAGTCTGAATTTTATCTGAGTTGTGCAGTATTTGGTTTCAAATGGCGTTAAGCATGTTCTAGTTGCGAAGGCTAAATTGTGGGTTGCAATGTTTCTTTTTCTTGGGACAAAAATTAATTCGAACTCCTCAAATGTTTTCAAAAGGTCCATGACATCGTTCCTGTAGGCTCTAAGTCTGGGATGATTTGCGTTATACTCCCCATTGACTTGCCTAATGATTAACTCTGAATCCCCATGCACGTTGATTCTTCTGGCTCCTAACTTTTTCAATAGATGTAAGCCTAAGAGAAGGGATTCATATTCTGCTATGTTATTGGAACACTGAAAGTTTAATTTGCATGAAATGCATTCTGTGTGGTTGTTTTCAGTGTTAGTAATCCAGACACCCGCACCAGCGTTAGTTCTAGTGCATGACGCATCAAAATACATACTCCAGAGCGGACCCTTTCCGGTTTCATCTTGGTTACTGTCCTCTTCAACTAATGTGCTTTCTGATTGTTGTTGAATGTCTGCACTTAGTTGAATTTGTTTTGATTCCTCAGGTTTTTCGTTAAGTGGAAGACCATTTTCTTGAGTGTCACGGTTTAAAAACAAAGGACGTATGACTTGTAGTTCAAGACCCATATTTGGTTTGATGTTGTTAAAAGGTTCAGCAAAATGTTTTGACAGTTCAGTGGTATTTACCTCCTCCTCTCTATCGGCCATTAATTCTGTTAAAGTGACTTGTTCACTGAGTATTTCATCAGTAAACATGATAAAAGAATCAAGGCTTGTATTGACAGAATATATAGGAGAGTTTTGTGGTCTGTCTTGACTTGTCACTGTGTATTGCATATGAGACTCCCTGTAAAGTCTTTTGGTTTGATTGAAAACAGGGATAGTCGCATAGGTCATGTCCATTTGCATAGTCCCTTGTAACTTAACCCCCCAAGACCTTGATAGTAACATTCCATACTTTGGGGGCACATTAGCCACAACAATATCCATGACTAAGCATTTGGCTGGAATCTGCGCTAAGTTAACACAAAGGTCTTTGATCAATCCTAAAAATTTTACTCTGCTTGAGTCAAAAAAGTAAGGGTCTTTATAAGGTCTGGTGATTTCTAGACCCAGGCTCTCCATCACAGCTTTAGGCATTAAATTGTGAGAGGTTCCTGAGTCATGCATATCGTTGTGCAAAATCTTGTCATGAACGTTGAAACTTACATAAAAGGGAGGAAAAGGTCCCTCTTGATATCTTCCTTCAATCTTTGGACCAAAAATGAGCTCTGGCTAGTCATCATTAAGATTGACTGTATCGTTACTCTCTTCTATATTTAAAGCCTTCAAAATTTGAGTTCTATATACATGTTGGGCAGCTAACTCAGTCAGGGGAACAAAAATCTTGATTTTTGAAATTTCCTGCTCCAGGCTGAAAGGAATTCAACTCTTTAAAGCACTTGTCTCAACTTTATTAGCTGTCCCTTTATCAGCAACATCAGCTTGCTGATTTTTCCTATTCACATTTGAAAAAATTATTTTCACAGGAGTACTAGCTGAAGTGTTAGTACTACTAATGTCTGCACTCTGCTTTTCATTGTTTTGAGTGCCTTTCTCTTTATCGTTATCAGAATTTAGAGTCATTGTTTTGTCCTTCTTTTTGACAATTTTAGGCTTGGTTGCAGTGCTGTTTTGTGAATATTTGTCAGAGGTTTTGGTGTTGGGGGTTTGTTGACTAGTTTTGCTTCTAAGGGCATATTCTCTTTCAGGTTCTGTGATGGAATTTTCCATGTTTTGATAATAATTTTCATTATCATCTCTTTTTTCATCATAAGGTGTGTAAAGACCTTTTTTTTTATCATAATGAACTTCAAAGTCATCATCATCTACCCCAAACAGGTTTATATCATCTTCCTCTGTTATTTGATCAGTTTCCTCAACCTCACTCACATAGTTTTGATGAAAGGGAGGGGTGATCTGTTGATCATCTTCCCTAGGTCTATTTGGAGGTTGGTTTCTTCTAACATTCTGATTTTGGTTCTGGTTTCTATTTTGAGGAGCAGTTTGGTTTTGATTTGCTTGTGCTTTCTTAATTATGCTCATCTATTTCATCATTTCCTCCATCATTCTTTCCATTTTTGAATTGGAAGTGGAAGGTGTGGATTCCTCTCTAAAAGATACTCTCTTCTCAGCTTTCATCCTTGCTCTTTTCTCCATCAGGTTAACTTCTAAAGAAAGAGCACCTCTTTGCATATCTTCAAGAGTTGAAAAATCTCTTTCACTCAACTGATAGGTCATGTTAGAATCAAACCCTTCAGGAAACTTGTTTAAAGCTGAGCCTTGTGGAGGTTTTGGTTCTGGGGAAAGTGCATTATACACACTATTGAATCTAGTGCAATAAGCTTGCACACTTTCCCCAGGGTTTCTATGGAGGTTCTTGTAATCGGAAAGGACTTGGAGAGGATTATTCTTTACTTCCCATTTGTTTAAGAATGTTTGATGGAAACCTTGAAGATCATTAATACTATCGGGGGCTAAAACTTTAAACCATTTTCTTACTTCTCCCCCCAGGCTTTGAGAAAATAATCTGAGCTTGACAGAATCATCATCAATTTCATTTCTGTCAAAGTAGTCATCCATCTTATCCACATGTTGTGATGTTTTTGTAGTATTGTTAGCATCATATAATGGAATTTTGGACTGATAGTCCTGTGGAAGGTTGACTAATGGTGCAGGAAGGACTAGGGGAGCATAGCATGTTGCCATGATAGGTGGTGGAGGTGGATTTACAAGAGGTGGATTAAAAAAAGGGAAAGTGGATTGGAATGGAGTGGTTTGGATAGTGGATGTTGGATGAAGGGATGTGGATGGAACAGTAGTAGATTGCTGAGCTGATCTTGGATGAGAGACACCTAAATTGGGAAGGAAATGTAAATCAAGAGGTGTTGTTTCTCTACTACTAAGATGTTCACTTGTCTCCGGGGATGAAGGTGATGACTCAGAGTATAGCTATATTATATCATCAAATGACCTAGTTCTAAATGGATTTACTAAGTCAGTTTGTGATTTCTGTAGAGCTGAAAGATTTTCTGGGACTGAATTAGCTCTCAGGGGAGATCTGAAAACAGTTGATAATGTAATCCTAGGGGACTTCCAAAGGATAATTTCTGGGTTATCAACTACTTCAGGTGGATTAGGGTCAGGATAGGCTCTAGTGTGAATCTTTCTAGGAGCCACTATGTTGTGTTTTTCAGACCCAAATAAACAAGACAAGTTCAACCAGATATGACAGTCTTTGAATGGTTAACTAATCTGTTCATAAAAAAATTCAATCCTACAGTCCTCTAACTGAGTTTGAGTGATATTATGATGATCAGGGTTCTTCCCAGTGGAGTCTCAAAGTCTGTTTAGGATTGTGGAGTCGCCAAGTGGAAGTTTTTAGCTCTTTTCCGAGGTAAAAGGTTTTATGGTCCACCACCATGCTTGTGAAATATCCCTTTTCAAGGATATCCCGAAACACAACAAACTCTAACCAGAGATTGACTGGGAGGGCATTTGCTAGATATTTCACCTCTGAAAGAGGATGAGATCCGGAAGCTACCTGGCCCTTTCCAGACTCTGTCTAAGAGTATGAAGTAAAACACCACTAAAGGTAAGTGAAATGTAAGAAGTGTTTTACTACCAATCTGAAATATTTTTGGTTTTTTCTGAGTTCTTTTTCAGTTGTGTGGTTTTTAAGAATATCCTAACTCTGTTTCAAAACTTAGCTATGGTTATGAGACAAAGACAGTCTACTCTTATGGCTAATCCAACTGATTTTTCAAGGTTAGACAAAGTCTTAAGAGAATCCTAGGGTTTACCTAGATTGTCATTGATTCAAACAAGTTTCATCATGATTACCATTTCTTGGTAGTGCTTGAAAAGGTTTCTTTCACTCACAATGTTTTCTTGAATCAAGGGTTTCTGAGGTCTTAAAAGGTATCAAAAACACTCAGTTCCCCAGTGGAGTCGCCAGAAATGTTGGGGATCTGTAATTTTAGCAGATTGGTGAGACTAAAACTGTAGAAACAACATCGTTTCAACCAACTTTGGGATTCTAGGATCTAGCCCTCCTAAATCCGGAGAGGGATCTCTCCAATAAGTGCAAATATGGTTTTGTCTTTGAAGTTTGGGGTTATGATATTAGGCTAGTTATGAAGGCTAAGGGTTTGTTTGTTTTTTGGGTGGTTGAGCATGATTACTGTTTGAGGTGAAAAGTTCTAAGTGCAAAGAGTTTCAAAGGTGAGAAGTTGCAAGCAAACAGGACAAGCTTTGGCCAAAAGGTAGATGACTGCAGGTTTTAGTCCATTGGGCTATGGAGTCATAATAGGGTTTAATTGGAATAGCAAGAGGCAAGAGTGTTCCATGGGGCAAGTCATCTATGTCTAAGGATCTCTTTGACGATTGATTTATGGAATGAAATGATACAATAATAGGAGAAATTAACAGATGCAGAAACAAGAGCAGCCCAGGATCTGGTATGTACTTTGAAACTAGCCAACCTTTGACATGGACTCAAGAAAAACATAAAAGTAAACTAGGATCTGGTAAGTACTTTGAAACTAGCCAGCCTTTGATACACTTTCAATAGAAAACATCTTAAAACAAAGGGAAACTTGAAGGCAACCTTTGGAGTAGAAACTAGTGGGCCGGGCTCACCACAAATCCTATCCTAGCTCTGCTTTACTTGGTTACTTTCAAGACAAACACAAAGATAGCACAGAATGGCCTAAGATCTGGTAAGTACTTTGAAACTAGCCAAATTTTAACACATTCCAAGGGAAACAATCAAACAGTCTGTGGGATCAAACTGGGACCAGGGCTCACCATATCTTCCTCAGTTCATATTCACTAAACATATACTGAAAGTAACATCTAAGAATAACATTAAGCAAAGACAATAAGACGAGGGAACACCAACATTCCTATTCTTGAACTGAATTAAATCATTCCTAAATAACACATATTGGAAGAAAACATTCAGATAAAGATTTTCAGTCAGAGAAGGCTACCGATATACAGTAGGTCCTAACCCTAGGCATGCTGTTCTTTATAAGAGAAAATGAAACACAGTGGAAACAGAAAATAAAATGACAAGTTACAATGAGAAAAAAATCACCGTCAACATAGACGAGGATCCCATAAATCAGCTTGTATTGATGCTCCAAACCAGTTATAGCTTTAAGTCCAGTGCTTTAGGTTAGCAACCATCTACACATCTCAGCCTAACCTATCTATCACCAGCAGAGCTCCAAGAGCCAATGAATACTATGTACAATCAGAAGTTTAAGCTCAAGTGTATATCAAAGTTCTACAACCAACCCCTCACTCATCTTCTGAAGAAGTATATATAGAAGGGTGAGGAGGTGAGATCTGATAAAAGATCTCAATTACAATTAATACGGACTTAAATGGTTTCTGGGAATTTTGAGGGGCTCAATGAAGAAACTTACATACATATCCTCTGTATTAAATGATTTTCCATAAATATTAAGCTCTGTGGGAGCTTTTGTTGACCTTTGAGGCTCTGTGTGATGTCGGGGTTACTTTACAGATATTATTTGCATTAATATTCGCTACAGAAGTAACTCTCTAGCTGCGCTGAGACGAAAATCTTCATTTGATCAATAACTTCGGCCTCTGATTGAGTACTTTGAGGAAAAAGTGGCATTGTGGTAGATGAGAGGACTCAATTTGCCTCAAATGTGGCGGTGGAGGCATTCCTGTCGATAGAACACTTTAGGTTTTTTGTAAACTATGTTTTACATCGGGGATTAGGCTTTTGATAAACCTTCTTAGCCGTGATCCCCGCAAATCTGTTCTCATTCTCTGTTTCTGGTTCTTTTTTTATCTTTGCCACCGATACTCTTTCCCTGTGTTGGATCCATATTTTTCTGCTAGTGTGTAGGGCTGCGTAGGGTAATGTGGCATCAATGCTTGTAGAAATACTAATGGAACGTGAAATTTGACACTTGTGAATGTTTTTCCCTCGGCGAGTCGAAGGCGGGAGGATCGTCACCCTCCGCCTTCGCATTTCTTCGATTATGGTGGAAAATCACTTAAAACCCTGCAAAATACAAAAAATGTTATAAAATCCATGCATATGTAGGTTTACTGTTTCAAAGGACGTGTGGAGGGAGCGTGGCCATTGGATGGCATCATCCAATGGTCAGGATTAATCGGTAGAGATCGTAGAATGGGCGGAAGAAGATTGAATTTGAGTCGTCGATCGCGCAGAGATCGACGGTCGGGGGCAGAGGTTGAAAGTCAAACAGAGGAAACAGGGCGATGGAATGTGGACCGTCGATCTACAGATCAGATCGACGTTGGAGATTGATTAAATGCTGCGCTAGGACCATGTTAAGTGTCGGGCATCTTCGGCGAGCGATATCCATTGGATGGGCGGCTTCAGATCGGATGGTCCACGGCAATATCGCTGGGCGTCCCCGTCCGAACGATAACGCGCGATGGATGGCGGTTTCCCAAACAGTGTCCAGGACGCGTGTCACGCGATGTATGGAATCGCTGGTGATCAGGGGAAAACAAATTTTCGCCCAAAGGTGGTGCGATGGATACCACCGGTTTCAGGGAATCGGCTTATGGACGGTGGGGACCATGGGAGACGAACTCTGCACCGTCCGATCTGCAGATCAGGTTGACGATGCGAAACGGTTTAAAAATGATACCGGCGGAAAAATGTAAAATAATTTAAAACCCAAAGTTTAAATTTAAACAAAGGTTTTAAGAGGGGCGGGGCGAAAAATATATAATAAAAAGATCTGGTGCCCGACCACGGGGCCGCGGGCGCATGGGAAGTGATGTGCTCGAGGGTTAAAGGATAAAGGGGTTTAGGACTTAGCCCAGGGGGCTTAAGACCATAGTAAATAAAACCTTATTTTTATGAAAATTTTCAAGGTTTTCAATGGATTTGGGGATTTCGGTAAAGGTTAAAGAGGGAGTCTTTAACGTTGTGAAAGTGATTTTCATGAGTGGAAGAAGAGAACTCATGATAAACTAAGGAGTCTTATGGAGAAATAGGGAAACAAATGAAGGTTAGTTTTGTAGTGGGAGGAGGAAAAAGGGCCTTTTCAGCAGTAATCTGGCTTGGAAATCAACAAGCTTTCTAAGTGTAAAATGGGAATATCAGTGAAGCTTTGGACAAAGGAAAGGCTGGAGGCCTTCAGGAGTCTTCAAGAGCCAACAATATTTAATCATGAAATTTGTTCCTTGAAGGCTCAAACGGTCTTAGCCAGCTCCTCACAAATCCACGATGAAAAGCATAAAGAGAACCCTTGTGGTTGATAAATTAATTTATAGCCTCTAGATTTTATGTTATCTTTAAAAATACTGTGGCTCCCCAAAAGGTAGTTGAATTTTCAAGCTATTTTTTTTCTCATTTTTTTTTCATATTTTCACCTTATGAAATATTTTATTCCTCCGCTGCACTTGGTAGATCTAGAGCTAAGATGGATCTAGATCTATATATATATATATATATATATATATATATATATATATATTACATAGTCAAAATGTTAAAGAGGACATCACACAATTTCTACCATGGGAGATAAATTCAATAATTATGGAGAAACCATATAGGTCCATGGAAAAATTGGACACGAAGAAAGGGGTTTGGAGTTTCTTACTAGAGCAAGGCATAGTTTTGAAGAAGAGTGAATGGGATCTAGACAATGGTAGGCTCTTATATCTTTTTCAAAATTCAAAATAATATTAAATTATAACCTTAAGATTTTTATTCACATGATGTATATTTTTTAAGTACAAAGATCGTCGTTGTGATAAAACCTTTGAAGACACACAAATACTCATCAAATATGTTTTTTTCAGATGAGATGTTGGTTTCTTACTATTAGACCTAAATGAAGGAGGAGGAGTTGGTGGATTATGTATTGGAGGAGGGGGTTTTCAAAAAATTTGGGCTAGCGCAAGGATTTTATCCATTCACATTTGGAAGTTATATCAAAAGCTCACCATGCCTTGGATTTGGGTCCTACCAGGTCTTAAGAAATCAAAGTTAAATTTTATAGGGCAATCATCTAGTGATTCAGAGGCCCTAACCCCTGCTCTAATTGCACATTGTCTAGGTCCTTTATTTTCGACCAGCCTAGGGCTCGAGACCATTTCTGAGGGGCTATCAAACTCTTCTTGGGGTTGTCTAATTTTGAATTTGGTTTTCCTTTCATTGCAGAGATCAAAGAAATGCATGCAATGAATTATGGATTTCTTAGGTTTTTTATAAGTTTAATAAGTTATGACTTTCTCTGGTTTTTTTTTTTTCTTGTCCTTCATCTCAAGTGCCATTAGCCTTGCCCTCGTTGGATGAACTAGTGAAGGAGAGCCTTGCCCCGATAGAAAAGGAGGTTAAAATTTAGATACAAAAGGGTGTTTAAAATTTTAATGCTGTAGATGGATTCAAAAACCCCCTTGTCTCTAAATTTTAACACTACAGATGGATTTAGAGACCCATGTAGTGAAATGAAACAATTCGATATAAAAATTTCAATTTTCCATTTCCGGAGTGACACAATTAAAAATTACTAACATAAATGACTAATTCATATACTTGTTGCATTTATTATTTGGTCATATTTTTATTCTTGGAATATAGTTGTCATTTACGTTAATCACTATTCATTTTGTCACTTGTTATCTTGTCATATATTTTAATCTTGGACTAAATTAGTTACTTTTAGTTTGGTCACTTATTATCTAGTCATTTATTTTATCCATAAAATAAATTAGTCATTTGAGTTAGTCATTTTTAGTTCGGTCACTTAAAATTGCTCAAATTTAGTAATAATTCACTTGAAATAATAGCAGTGACTAACTTTTTTAGTCACCTAGTCACTAATTTCATCATTTTATACTAGTGTGGGTTTGTTGCATGTAGTGTGTTGAACAAAGTCCTTAGTGGTACCAACCCTTTCAAAAACACATGTAATACAAGTGAAGTCTCACTTGAGGCATCTCAGGGGAGCTCTGAGAAATAGGTTTTAAGTTGATAAGGGGATGAGATTCTAATATACAACATTTTCTCACAAGAGTCAAGCCCTTGGCACTAAGACACAAGACTTATCATTCTCAAACCACACCTAGTGCGTCATCTACACTAGAAGTTAACATAACCAATAAAGTACTAACATAAAAGAGAGTGGGGGGGGGGGGGGGTGAATCTCCATCACAAAGGAAACATTCTATCCATGAAAGAGTTTTAATTAAACACATAGATCACATTGACATGATAATATCAAGAATAATTGTAATAAAATAGTAGCAATATCAAGCCATAAATAAGTAAGTAAACAACAAAAAATTTCATATGAATTATTCTATTAACTCATGGTTGTAGAATACATCACAATTACCCATTTGTATATTTTTCATGGCTCACCAGCCTACAGGAATCACAAATAAAATGTAATGCTAACAAATCGTAGAAAACTAAAAAAACATAGCTAAGGATTCTCCAATGAAAAACCAATGTTTGGAACCAAAAACTTAGCCGAGTCAACTCTCCTTGTTTTAAAAATAATTACATGATTGAAATCACTTAAGATTTTTTTTAGTGAAAACAATTTACTTGCAAATATTTTTCCATTTACCATTCTTTACCAATAAATATTTTAAGTCATTATTGGATTCAAACTAGTCTTTTCCCACCATGTCATAGGCCTCTTTGACCACACCGTAGATGACTGCAAGGTTCACCATGCTTGTTGTTGTCATGCATGATTGCCTCTTTTGCATGACACCTATGTCCTTTGTGCTTTTCTTCTCCTTTTCTGGGCGCAATCCCAAAACTTCAAAACTATCTCCAATAATAAGTAGTGGGTGCATTAAGAAGGGAGAAATTGTACTTAAAGATGTTGAAATATGAGTTCAAAAAAAGGTCATTAGTATACTTGGGATATATTGTAGGGTTGGAGAATTTATTATAGATCCCTCTAAAGTAGAAATTATTCTAAATTGGACCAAGACCAAATATGTAACAAAATTTAGAAGCTTCCTAGGAGCATCCCAATATTATAGGAATTTTTTTGCTAACTTCTCATATATCTAAACACCTTTACATTCTTTGAAAAGTTTTAAACAATATTTTTAGTGTGGAGGAAAGCTACAAAAGTCCTTCGACACTTTCAAAGTAAAGATAAACATCACATCAGTGCTAACATTTCCATTTATTCAATAACCATTTGAAATTGAAACTGCTGCAAGCAGTTATGACATAGGAACAATGCTAATGCAACAAGGGGCGTTGATATGTTACCACTCTAATGCCTTATCTAAAGTGGTGATTAACTATCCTACCTATGATAAGCAACTCTATTCTTTAGTTCAAAGTGTGAAGAAGTGGAAACATTACTTAATGGATAAAGAAACAATCATATACATTATGTTTGTTAAGTCCCTATATTACTAGTATAGTCCCTTATTGTTGTTAGTGTAACCCCCTTATTGTTATTATTGTACCCCTGTAACCCCCATATTGTTATTATTTTGCGCTTAAATTATTATTGTTAGGTCGGCTAGGATTACATTGTGGCCCAATGGACTCCTATACATAGAAAGAAGGTTTTGTAATTTGTATCATCCAAGATTTGTTCATTCATGTAGTCTATTAGAGGTCGCCCCCTCTAATTGGCTTATTTCTAAGGCATTTATATCTCTTTTCTTCTATTTTTGGAGTTGTTTTCACAACATTTGGTATCAGAGCTTTAGAGTCTAGGGTTTCGCTGCTCCAAACAGGTCATCATGGAATTGTCACTATAACATTTTTTCTACGAAGGTTCAAAAGCTAAAATTTTTAGAGTGCGAAGCCGAAATCTTCAAGAACATATTCACAAAATTTCAAAGCTTGTTTCGCAATATTTTCGGAGATATGATCTGTGGAAGTTAGGGATTTTCGCAGGCTCCTGAATTTCACTTAAAAAGGTCATCGTAGAATTTTCATTATAAAGTTTTTTCTACGAAGGTTCAGAAGCTGAAATTTTTAAAGAGAAAAGATAAAATTCTAAGGAACAATGTCACAAAATTTCAGATCTTGGTTCGCAATATTTTTGGACATATGATTTGTGGAAGTTAGGTTGTTTTCAGGCTCCCGAATTTCATCTCAAAGAGGTGATCGTGGGAAAATCTTCATAACTCTCTCTCTGAGCATCGAATTGGAATTATGTAAAAAGTGACTGGAAGTAAATGGAATGTAGTTTCATTTCTATAGATTTTAGAGCCAAAGGAGAAAACAATGACACATGGAAAGTCATACAAGTTCACTCTACTGAACCAGTCTATAATTAGGTCATTGTGGGAGATTGGACATAACTTTGCCTTGAAGAATCCAAATCAAGTCAGACCTGTGGAATTTGAAATAAGCGTTAGAGGACTACTATAGGGCCGAATTTCAGATATTGAGGATCTGCAAGTATAGAGATAAGTCAATTTCAATATGGAGCTCCTCGAAAGCAAGTAAAAGGTGTGTATTTTGTTTTTCCGAACTGCATAAGTCTTGTTTGAAGAATCAAGTTGTATTGATTCCAAGGGAATATTGTAGAATAGATATTAGTATTGGATTCTAAAATGGCCCCTAAAAATAATTCAACACCGATTAAGCCTTTAGAAGGCTCTACTATGACTCATGAAGATGAAGAATGGCAACATGACATATCAATATTATAAGAGCAAGTGCAACAAATTTCGCTCTCGCAAAGAGAAACAAAAAATGACATGGAAGTTTTGAAGAATGGCATGGAATCTAATATGGATGGTTTGAAGAATGACATGGAAGATAAAATGGATGGCATGGAAGTTGGCATGGAATCTAAGATGGATGACATGGAAGCTAAGATGGAAAACATGAAGAATGATCTAAAAGCAAACATGGAAGGTTTGACAAAGTTGATACAAGAAATGTTTCCTAATGGTGAAAAGATAGTAGAGGAAACTCACGATGAGAACAAAATAAATGTTAATCGTGATTTCATAAACTCTAAAGTTGGAGGGAAGAACCACCATATTCCAAAAATGGATATGAGGAATTTTGATAGAAAGGATCCTGTAACATGGCTACTACAGATGGAGCAATATTTTGATCTCAATAATGTGCAAAACACACAAAAGGTATGCATTGCAACTTTACATTTAGAAAAAAATACATTTGTATGGTATCGGTGGCTTTTCTCCCGTAAAAAAAATGTCACTTGGTCAATTTTTACGGAGGAAATGATAGCACATTATGACGATACCAAGAGCAACACTTTCTTTAGCCAATTGATAAATCTCAAACAAAAGTGTTCAGTGGGGGAGCACATCGAGGACTTCCAAAAATTTAATATAAGGGTAACTGATATTCTAGAGGAACACAGGATTGATCTCTTCATAGGTACTTTAAAGGATAACATCCAACTTGAAGTTCGCGTTTTGGAACCTGATTCATTGGAGAAGGCATTCAGGTTGGCAAGAAAAATTGAATGTAAAATTATGGCGACAAGGAAGCCTACCACTCACTTCTATAAAGATGGAATTGTTGCTACTCCTAGATTTCCACAACCTACAAGGTTGACACCACAAAAATTGGAAGAAAAAAGAGCAAAATGGCTTTGCTATAGTTGTGATAGAAAATACAGTAAAGGTCATAAGTGTGCTGAGAAGAAATTATTTTACATAGATTGTGAAGAGGAAGAAGAAAATGAACAAGAATCTTCAAAAGAAGAGGATATACACTAGGAACTAGCCCTAGAAGAGGAAGAAATGAGTCCGACCATATCGTGTAATGCATTGGCAGGAATTACCACTCCTCAAAATCTCAAGATAGAAGGACATATCAAGAAGAAAAAGGTAATAGTGTTGATTGATTCAGGTAGTACCCATAATTTTATTCATTCTAAGGTAGCCAAGGAATTGAATTGTTTCCTATACCCAGCACCAGAATGTCAAGTGATGGTTGCAAATGGAGGAACTATAAATTTCTCTGGAAAATGCCATAATATCAAGCTAACCATGGGGGAATATGTGTTGACTAGTCCAATGCTTTCCATTCCTATGGGAGGTGCTGATGTTGTACTAGGAGTACAATGGTTACAATCTTTGGGGACAGTAGCTTTTAATTTTCAAGAACTTTTCTTGAAATTTTTTTCAGAAGGAAAGGAAGTCGAATTACGGGGTATTGCGGGGAAGCCAGGAAGGATAATAAGCTCTAATGTCATGACAAAGCTTCTAAAGAAAGAACAGCGAGGCGTAATTGCACAATTATGCTCGCTAGAAGTTCCAACATCAAAATCATCCATTTCTGCAGATCTCCAACAAGTCTTGGACAATCATTCCAAGGTGTTTGAAACTCCCAAAGGACTCCCACCTATTCGTGATCATGATCATGCTATTCATTTGATTCCAGGAAGTGTTCCTCCAAACATCAGGCCTTATAGATATCCTTATTTCCAAAAGAGCGAAATTGAACGTATGATTGCAGAAATGTTAGAGGCAAGTATAATTCAACCTAGTCAAAGTTCATTCTCTGCTCCTGTAGTATTGGTGCACAAGAAGGATGGATCATGGCGAATGTGTCCAGATTATAGGGAGCTCAATAAGTTCACCATTAAAGATAAATTTCCCATTCCTGTTATTGATGAATTATTGGATGAATTACATGGAGCAATTTATTTTACCAAGTTGGATCTTCGTTCAGGATATCATCAAATTAGAATGAAGATTGAAGATATTCCAAAAACAGCATTTCGAATTCATGAGGGTCATTATGAATTTTTGGTCATGCCTTTTGGCCTTACCAATGCACCTTCTACATTTCAAGGGTTGATGAATTCCATTTTCAAACCCTTCCTTAGAAAATTCGTGCTAGTATTTTTTGATGATATACTAATCTATAGCAGGTCTTGGAAGGATCATGTTGAACATGTTGACAGGGTGCTCAAACTATTGCAGGAGAAACAATTATATGCAAAAACATCCAAATTTTTCTTTTGAGTACAAGAGGTGGAATATCTGGGTCATATTGTATCTCACGAGGGTGTTAAAGTAGACCCTAACAAAATTAAATCCATTAAGGAATGGAAAGTTCCCACAACCATAAAGCAGTTGCGAGGATTTCTCGGGTTAACAGGGTATTATCGCAAGTTTGTTAAGAATTATGGGAGAATAGCAGCACCTCTAACAACATTATTGAAGAAAGATGCATTTTCATGGACTCCTGAAGCAACTAAGGCCTTTGAACATCATAAAGAGGCAATGTGCCTAGCACCAGTCTTAGCTACGCCAGACTTCACAAAAACCTTTATTGTGGAATGTGATGCCTCAGGAAATGGAATTGGTGTTGTTTTAATGCAAGAAGGAAGACCCATTGCTTTTGAAAGTTGTCCAATAAAAGGAAAGTATTTACATAAACCTATTTATGAGAAGAAAATGTTAGCAATACTGCATGCACTAAAGAAATGGAGAACTTACCTAATGGGAAGACACTTCAAGGTAAAAACTGATCATGATAGTCTTAAACACTTTTTGGAACAAAGACTATCTTTAGAAGAGTAGAAAAAATGGGTCACAAAGATGTTGGGTTATGACTTTGAAATAATCTACAAAAAAGGAAAGCTTAATGTTGTTGCAGATGCACTCTCAAGAAAGAATGAAGAGGTCAAAGCATTGCTTTGTGCCATTTCTATTATCCAACCAGATTGGATAACCGAAGCAAGAGATGAATGGAAGAAGGACAAAGATGTATGGACACTCATTCAAAAGTTGCAGCAAGATCCTAGTACATCTGATACATTTAGTTGGAAAACTGATTCCTTATGGTACAAAGATCGCTTATATCTTTGTAAGAATTCCCAACTAAAACAAAAGATTCTTCTGGAATTGCACACTTCTCCTTTAGGAGGACACTCGGGATTTTTAAAAACTTACCACAGGGTGAAGAAAGAATTTTTTTGGGATGGCCTTAAATCCGATATTCAAAAGTTTGTGGCGGAATGTTTGGTTTGCCAGCAGAATAAAGTGGAAACAATTAAGACCCCAGGACTTCTACAACCTTTATCCATTCCAAGTCAACGTTGGCAGGAGATTTCAATGGATTTTATCACAGGTTTACCTAAGTCCGAAGGAAAGAGTGTCATCATGGTGGTAGTTGATAGACTTACCAAGTATGCACACTTTTGTGCATTATCTCATCCATTTAAAGCAAGTACAATTGTTACTACATTTATGGACATAATTCAAAAGCTACATGGAAGCCCAAGGGTTATTGTGAGCGACAGAGATCCCATTTTTACTGGAAATTTTTGGACGGAGTTATTTTCTTGTTTGGGTACTCAATTAGCTCATAGCTCATCTTATCATCCTCAATCTGATGGTCAAACCGAGATAGTAAATAAATGTTTGGAAGGATATCTTCGTTGTTTTGTATCTGATAAACAAACACAATGGGTCAAGTGGTTACCTCTCGCCGAATGGTGGTATAACACTTCCTTCCATACTGCAGCAAAAATGACCCCATTTATGGCACTTTATGGATATCATCCACCATCCATCACATCATCTTTAAGGGAAAATTCGAAGGTTCAAGCAGTCAAAGATCACATCGAGCATCAGCAAGAAGTTCTCCAACTCTTAAAGGATAACCTGAATTTGGCACAAAATCGAATGAAACAACAGGCAGATCAACATCGCAGGGAGAGAAGTTTTGATGTAGGAGATTGGGTATTTTTACGGCTACAACCATACAAACAAATGTCCCTCAAGCAAGCTAAGAAGGATAATAAATTATCGCCAAAGTACTATGGTCCTTACAAGGTTTTGCAAAATATTGGTACTATGGCATACAAATTGGAGCTTCCTTCTTCTTCACGAGTGCATCCAATTTTCCATGTTTCATGCTTAAAGAAGGTTATAGGTGAAAATATTCCAGTTCAAACAATATTGCCAGAACTTGATGAGGAAGGAAAAATCATATTGGAACCTGAAGTGGTCACATAAACAAGAACTCGACAACTACGGAATCGATCAATTTCAGAGTATCTCATCAAGTGGAAGAACTTACCCACTGAAGATTCTACATGGGAGGATGAGAATTTTATACAGAAGCACCCAGAGCTACTCAAGCATTGAGGACAACACTTTTTTGAAGGAGATGGGCATGTTAGGTCCCTATATTACTAGTATAGTCCCTTATTGTTGTTAGTGTAACCCCCTTATTGTTATTATTGTACCCTTGTAACCCCCATATCATTATTATTGTGCCCTTAAATTATTATTGTTAGGTCGGCTAGGATTACATTGTGGCCCCATGGACTCCTATATATAGAAATGAGGTTTTGTAATTTGTATCATCCAAGAATTGTTCATTCATGTAATGTATTGGAGGTTTCCCCCTCGAAGTGGCTTATTTCTAAGGCGTTGATATCTCTTTTCTTCTATGTTTGGAGATGGTTTCACAACAATGTTAGGGCTCGACCCTAACCATTTTATTAATGTAATAAGCCCAAGGGCCACCATAAGAGTCATGATTAGTTAGTTTAATGAATAAAGTTCGTAAGCATTGCAAGTTGTTGACTCACATTATAGAAAAGGGACCACAATTATTTATAACAGGCCATATCTAATAAATAAAGTGGTTAACCCGCATTATGAAAAAAAGGGACCACAATTAGTTATACAAGCCATAGATAATAAATAAAGTGGTTAACCCACATTATGCAAGGCACCAAAATTAATTAGGGTTTTGGGTCTCATGAAACTATATATTTTTGAAGATAGTAAGGGAAGTTTTGTCTTGTGTTGCGTAATTGATCTCTATTGTACTAGAGGTTTCCCCCTCTAAGAAGCAAGTGAACAATATTGCTGCAGATATTAATATAATATTTCCATTTCCTATCATCTCATTGTTTTATTTTCTATGGTATATCTAGCATATTTAACGCTTTTGATATTTTCTTTATGTCAAGCATACTACAAGTGGTATCATAGCACTTTCCTGAACTAGTCGCACCACCCATTCCAACAATTTTTTTTAAGCTAGAGATGTGTTCCGAAGTCTTAAAATACATAGATAAGTCATTTCACGCATCAACCTACAGTTGGGGAAGAATACACATAAGAACTACAATAGGTGGTCAACTCTGTTAGACTCCCTTGTAACCCCAGTTGGTATCCCTTCGAGTAGTAGTGCATTAGACAACACCTGTACTTGGAATGATCTTCCACATACCTTTGGTATATTTAAATTCCCCAAAGGTTACCTTGAAACCAAAATAAGATAAGCTATCAACCGTCTTGCTTCTACAATACACCGAGAAAAACACTCACATATATTACTCGTGCGTACCAAGGGTAGTCAAGTGCGAAAGGCATGATCGATCCACCTTAGTTAGCACTCTAAAATATTCAGATTAGTAATATTGTTTGACCCCTTATGTATATCATTCTTTATAACACCTGAAACTCCTTACTACCATATTTCCCTCATTTCCTATTATTGGTCTTCACATTTTGTAGTATCTAGGAGTTGGGATTTCGACCACCATAGTTTTGATTAGTTGGGACAACCAAATTCCTACACATTTTTTCATATCCAATATTTTGGGTTTCTTCCAGCATAGTGTTGATTAGTTGGTACAACCAAATTACTACACATTTGTGCAGTATTCAACATTTTGGGTTTCTACCACTACAATATTAATCAGTTGGGACCGCTAAATTCCTACACATTTTGTAGTATCAAGATTTTGTATTTTCGATTGCAGTTTGATCAGCTAGGAGTAATAGTCCTATTAGAGTAAAAATAAGAGGCTTGGTGGTCCCAAAACTTTTTTTTTAAGAGACCTAGCCCACGGGATTCATGAAAACGAGCTAATCATAGTGATATCATTCACTAGTGAGCATCCATTTTTCCTGTCGTCAAAATTTTTTCCGAAGTGATTTCAAGTGACCTACATCAACAAACTCCTTATATCACACCCATTACAACCATAATAATTTAAAGTAACCCAAAATTTGACCTGGGAAACTGTATTGTAAATACAAGGGTTCAAGGTATGGAAAACCTCGAGAAAAAGTGCAAGATCTAGAAGCAAACATCACCACTCAAATCGAAGATGCAATTGCAAAGGACTTGACCCTCGTCGATTGGCTCATAAAGGCTAAATACCCCATGAGGGAGGGGAACCATGATGATGTATCACTTGGGAGGAGAATCTAGCCACCATTGATATGAAGGGTATCATCATTTCCATGTGGGTCACCAACATTCTAGCAATAAGACACCCAATATTGACATGCACAAATTTGACGGTTCTAACTTGGCAACGTGGGTGGCACAAGTGGAACAATATTTTCAACTCATAAATATTTGGGATCATGAAAGCAAACTACATGTGGGAGCTCTTTACTTGGTCCAAGAATTTTGGAAGTGGTGGCAATGACATTAGGAATGCTACGCACGAAAGCAAACTTGGAATATGTTCTCTAAAGCCATTTGTGCTCGTTTTTACAAGGAATCTCACTTTCCGAGTCACCTAATGAAGGTAAAAAAAACTGTTACACTATGAGAAAAAATCACAACATTTGAGTAATTAGTCATCCATACCGAGGGCATAGGGGATGCCTTCTATTATGGAAAGTTTCATCATCAGCCTCAAGGAAACTATCCAGGAAGATGTTAAAATGCATCAACCGACTACTTGGTTAGAAGATTTCCAACAATATTTAGATGCAGAAAATTCTATTAAAACCCAATCTATTCATCCTTCATTCACATCAAAGGCATGTCCCACCCCTTCTGGTGGCCCCACCCAAACCCTTAAGGTGCAAAAGTTGTCACCAATGGAAATGGACGAAAGGAGAAGACAAGGACTATGTTACTATTGTGATGAAAATTATTTCCAATGCTAAAAATGCAAGGAACTCAAGTTATTTTAGATTTATGAGATTGAAATGGCCTAGACGATGAGGCCCAACCCACTAAAGTGTCTTGGGAGGATGAAGTAATACTACAATAGATACTACAACAACACCTGATAAACTGATTATATCACTCCATGCGTTAGCAGGTATTTCTTCTCCACAAATGCTTAAAATCAAACGATTTATTAAGAGTTGACCAATGGTGGTGTTTATTGACAGTGGAAACACGCATAATTTTGTCCAAAAATGTGTTTTTAAGGCTGCACATTGTTTTGTATGGGAAGTATCCAATTTTCAGGTGCTTATAGCCAATGGGGGGACCATGAAATGTGAAGGATGTTGCGAGAACATAAAGCTCCAGATGGGGGACTATCACCTTAAAACACACATTTTTTATAATGAAATAAGAGTTTGTGACATCGTCCTCAAAGATGAATGGATTTGAATGCTATGCCCCATTACCATGGACTTCTAAGTGCTATATATGAGCTTCAAACAAAATGGACACACTCATAGGCTCTGAGGGCTCCATGAAGGTGCTTCTACTATCATAAGCTCAGATAGAATGGAAAATATTTTTAAAAAGGAACACCATAGGGTAATTTCTCAATTCAATGAAATACAAACCATTGAATCAAGCCCTTCCAAAATTTATCCATATATGCAAAAGGTGTTGAGTCCGTATCAACAGGTGTTTGAAAAATTCCAAGGAGCTACCCCCTTCTTGAGGTGATCATGATCATAACATCCCTTTGATTCTGGGTAGCTACCCACCAAATGTCCACCCCTATAGGTATATACTCGTACAAAAGAATGAGATTGAAAATATTATTAGGGAGCTACTAGAAGTAGGCATTTTTCATCCCAAAACCAACCCTTATTCATCCCTAGTGTTCATGGTATTAATGAAATATGGGGAGTGGCACATGTGTCTTGAATTTAGGGACCTCAAATGAAAGCCACCATCAACCAGATATGTTTCCTATTTCAGTAGTCAATGATATCCTTGATGAACTCCTTGGTGCCTAATTCTTTACCATGTTGGATCTTCGTTTGGGCTATCACCAAATATGAATGAAAGTACCAGACATTCCAAAGTTAACCTTCAAAACCCATGAAGATCACTATGAATTTTTGGTTATGCCCTTTGATATTTGTAATGTCGTCATCCACATTTAAATGTCTCATGAATCACCTTATCAGTACATATCTCATAAAGTCTATCCTGGTGTTTTTTGATGATATACTTATCTATAATAAATCATGGGAAATACATATTCAACATGTTAATTGGGTATTGCAAGTTTCGAAGGATAATAAATTATTTGTCAAAATTTTCAAGTGTTTTTTTGGGAATGGAAGAGGTGCATACCTTGGGACACATTGTGGGCCATAAAGGAGTACAAGTGGATCTAAAAAATATCCAGTTAATGCAAGAATGGACACAACCTTAAACCTTCAAATTTAATGGGTATTTTTTGGCCTCACGTGATACTATCACAAATTTTTCAGAACTTATGGACACATTTCCAGACCCTTGACAAATATTATTAAGAAAAAATAATTTCTCTGGACATAAGTAGCTCAACACGCCTCATTGGATCTCAAACAATCCATGTGTTCCACCTCAATTTTGGCCCTCCCGTATTTTACAAAACCCTTTGTTAACATTGGAAAATCGTATAGCAGAAGACGACACTAATTAATGTCAGGAAAAAGGATTTATAAGGCTGGAAGACATTACAAAATCTGGAAAGTATTTAAAAACCTCTAAGGTCTGAGGAAAATCAAATTTAAACAAGTCCTAAATGCTCTTTTCATGCATAATCCTCCGTGAAGAGTGGCTTCTGCACGCATTTTTCCCGATATGCATGCATTCCTGGGAGTGGAGAAATGTCACTATCCAGGACCACACAAAGCAAAAGATAAGTGACCCCTTACTTGAAGCCAAACAAGGACAACCACCAATGCCTCCTTAGACACTATGTGAGCACACAAAGGAATCATACCCCTCTCTTGGGTCACTATCCACAATGTACCAAGAGACGGAAGGGAGGATTTGAAATCTCCTATATAAGGCCACCATGAGATGAAGAATTTGTGAACACATTGTTATGCTGACTAGAATTGCCCAAGAAATACCAGCAGTGTGTGAGATGGAGCTGAAGATAGAGACTCAATTGTTGGCCATCCAAAAAGCTCAGTCCAACATAATAGAGAGAGAGGGAGACTGCATCAAGGAAAGCTTGGGATAAAAACATCCTTGCATCGGGACCTAGAACCCATGATCTAGGGGCCCTTTGGCAAGAGGGTAAAGTTTCACTCTTATTACTACCAGTGCTCAATAAGAAGGGCCTAGAGGCACCGTTCGTATTATTGTTGTCATTTGACTCTTTTCAGAGCTCCTGTTTATTTGTTTTAGTTTTTAGTTTATATATGCATGCTATTTCTTTATCTAGTATGCTTATGATTCTAACTTGTTCCACTAAGTTGCTTGACTCCACTTCTTTTTCTGCCTGTTACCAATAACTTAAGTGGGTAAACCACACCCTTTAAGTTGGTGTGATTTCGTACATACGTGCACCAAACACAATCCAACATGATTGGCATCTCCACTAACGTTTATTACCAAGTTTATGTGGTTGTGCCTTTTTTGCAGAGACCTCTCTCTGCGCTGTGGAGTGTCGCTGAATTTCCCTTGCTTTTTCTTGCAGTCCCTAGTTCATCCCAAGTGACAAACTAAAGAAAAACAGATCCAAAAAATTTCTTGCAGGAATATGCATGCGTTTCCAACACTGTTACCGATGAAATAGGTAACCGCACTGTTACCTACTTTTTTTGGTAGCATAAAAAGCCCCCAATTTTGAAAAGTGGTGATGCAGAATCACCCCCTTTTCTTTTGTGCACATTTTTGACACTCTAATACTTTTATTTATGAAGTATGAATATTTGTTTTAAAATGTTAGTGATTTTCATGCTAATTTTGAAACGTATTGATGCAGCATCAACTTTTTTTTTTTAGAGTGGTGATTTTCATGCTAATTTTGAAACATATTGATACAACATCAACCTTTTTTTTTAGAATAGTGATTTTCATGTTGGTAATAAAACACAAAACTTAGATAAAAATATATATATAAAAACAATTAAAAAAAAAACCAAAAAAAATGTAAAAAAAAACAAAATTACCTCGTAAAAATAAAAAATTTAAACAAAAATAAATAAATAAAAAAACAAAAAAAACAAAAATATTCGAAAATTATATCAAAAGAAATGACAAAATTTGAAAAAAAAAACACATAATTTAAAGAAAAAAAACAAAAATTAACCAAAACAATTTTTAAAAAAACATCAAAAACATTTTTTTCTAAGTTATTTAAAAAAACCATATAATTTAAAAAAAAAAAAAAATTTGAAATTTTAAAAATAATTTAAATTACAAAATTAAAATTTAGATTAAAAAAAAATACAAAAAAGAAAAAATAAATTTTAAATTTTAAATTAAAAAAATAATAATAATAAGAAAAAAAATACAAATTTTAAAATTAACAAAAAAAAACAAATAAAAAAAAAAAAAAACAAAATTCAAAATTGAAAAAGAAAATTAAAATAAAAGAATTTAAAAAAAAAAAACTATCATTAAAAAACAAAAAAAATGAAAAAAACCACATGCAAATAATTAAAAAACAAATATCCATAAATTTACTCTTTTTTTTTTAAATGAAACAATTTATAAAATTTAAAAATGAAAAACTAAATAAACTAAAAGATTAAAAAAAAAAATTAAATTATATCAAAATTTAATAAATTAAAAAAATAATAATAATTTTAAAAAATAATTAATCTAAAATATTAAATTTAAAAACAAAAATAAAAAAATAAAAAAGCAAAAAAAATTAAATTTAAAATAAAAAATTTGAATTAAAAAAAATAATTTTAATAAAAAAATATAAATTAAAAATTAAAAAATCAAATTAAAAAAAACAATTTGATCATGGTGGCACCGCCAATCGGCCTCCCGCCCAGGTGGCGGAGGCTCTGGGCCGCTCGGCGGTCGAGGAGGCCGCATGCAACCCCCACCTGCCCATAGCCGGCCCCCCCCTCCGCCGCCACCCGGGGCGGAGGCCAGAACTCGCCCAAAGGGCCGGCCTTTGCCACCACTTGGGCGGGAGGCCGATTCCGGGAATCGCCCTCCCGCGGCAGGAGGCCGATTCCGGGAATATTTCCCTCCCGCCGCAGGAGGACGATTCCCGGAATCGCCCTCCCGCCGCCGGAGGGCGATTCCCGGAATCGGCCTCTCACCGCGGGAGGGTGATTTCGTGAATCGGCCGCCCGCCTAGGTGGCGGCGGAGGCTGGCCGCTGGGCGGGCAGGGCGCTGCTTGCAGCCTCCTCGCCCACCAAGCGGCCGGCCTCTGCTGCCACTTGGGCAGGAGGCCGATTGGCAATGCCACCACGATCAAAAATTTCTTTTTATTTTTATTTTTTTTTAATTTTAATATATATATATATATATATATATATATATATATATATATATATATTTAATTTGATTTTTTTTTTTTTTTTAAATTAAAATTTATTTATTTGAATTTAATATTTTTTTTTTTTTAAAAAAATTTATTATTATTTTTTTAATTACATAAAATTTTATATATTTTTTATTTCAATTAAAATTGTGTATTTAAAATTAGATTTTTTTTTTAATTAAACTTTATATTTTCAAATTAATTTTTTTTTTTTTAAATATATTTTTTTTAATTTATTTTTTTCAATTTTTCAATTTTAATTGATTTTTAAAGTTTTTTAACTTTTTATTTTAATAATGTTTTATTTTTTTCCTTTATATTTAAAATTTATTTTTTATTTCAAAATTTATTTGTTTATTCATTTGTTTATTAAAATTT